>SCLH01063422.1:0-13966 GCA_004367855.1 Oikopleura vanhoeffeni
GAAAATGTCAAATCAGAGTCGCATACCCCCTTAAGTTACTCGGGCATCATGATCGATATAAGTGTACATTTAAATGTCCTACCATTGTTCCGCAAAAACAGTTCATTTATAATTCTCTCAAAAAAAGACGTTTCCGAAAAATCCTATTAACCGGCACTTACAGCCAGTCTGAGTCTTACAAAACAATTGCTCATCATTTAACTCATGTTTTTTCACATCAAAAAGTTTCTAGAAAATTATTTTATTTTTGTATTGATATTAATAATATCATATTATACCGTTAAAACGCGGATTTTTACGACGATGCATCATCACCTACCTACAAACAATTTTTGACAAGCAAGGCAATTTTTTCTCAGACGGAAATGGTAATTGATAGTAAAATAGTTTTTTTTATTTTCTATATTTCTATTTGATTTTTGTCAAAAGATAATGAAGCCATCTTATTGGCTTTTCAGGAATATTGATTTCGCATCGTTTTGTATTTGCGTAGGTTACCTCTGAGGAGGCGAGAGGGTTGAGTCTGATTGGCCACATCGTTTTTGGTCTATTAGGAGACTTTTTCGGTTCTCAAGGATTTTTTACGATGTTTGGGGGATTTTGTTTTACGACGATCGGTTTAGAGAATATTTTTAGCATGGGTGACCCAGAAAATGATTCCTGTAGATTTTATAGTTTTTTTCCTTGGGATAGTTCTGGTGGTCTTAGGTTTTGGGAGAAAAAATCTAGAATTTATTATGGTTGTCGCAATTCTAGTTATATTTTAGGTCAAATTTTAGTTAGTTTTATACTTTAAATGTTCTAGAATGCCAATTGAGGCATTCTTAAGTTATACAGTATTATCTGTTCGAAATCTGACAATTTGGCAGAAAAAAGCTTTTGATGCACAATTATTTATACAATCCACCCAGAGGCCACCGACGTTTTACGCAAAAGATTCGTCATCTATTCCTATCATGGTGAAGGAGCCAATAACTTAAAGCCAATCAGAGACGCGTAATTTTTTCACGCTAGAAGTGGGACCCTCTGAGTGGTTAGTACAATCAACTCAGGGAGCTTTCCCTTCGACATGATAGGAAATGATGATGAATCGTTTGCGTAAAACGTCGGTGTGCTCTGAGTGGGCAGTACCTTTATTTTTTTAACTCAAATAATAGTTCTAGAACGCACAAAACATACGACGCATTTGATAGAAAACGTGATTATTGAAGTTGGGAGAACCCACAAAGCCCATGTTAAGCTACAAATAGGAAAGGTTGGATTTTAAAGGTTACATTTTTATTTATTTTTTAAATTCAAATAAATGCATTTTCAATAAATTCGGTCCGAAATTCATCATCATTTTATTGAGATGTATTTTGGTCGTAGAAGTAGGCTTTCCCGTTCCCGATCAAAACGAAAAGAGATATATTAAAAAAAATAGTCTATTTTTTAAAATGGTTTATTTTTTAATTCTATAAAAATTTTGAACCAAAAATTGGTACAGGAAATTGGATATTAACCGGAAGTGGTCATGCTTAAAATTATCTGCTATTTTTCCTAAAATGAGAGGTAACAATTTGTTACTAACAAACTACCTTTTTTGCCAACTTTGGACGAATTTTGTTATCAAATTACCTTTCGGCTTTTGCTTTCAAATTTGAAATATCTAAAATTTTGGAGGATGCATTTAATAAATCATGTTATCTAGATAAATGTTACCGTATATAATATGCATGTAGCCTATATCGATCACGGTGCCTCTTGGCACATATTAGCCAGTTTTTAGCCACAATTTTTATATAATTCGGCTTTCGAAAACTACTCATCCGATTAAGTTCTTAGATAGCTCAAACTGAGCACAAATATTTAGTGAATAATAAAATAAAAAAATGGTCCGAATCGGATTGATTTTCTGAGATTACTGAAATTATCAGTTTTTGTTAAAATTTTTTTGGAAACAATGGTCTGATTCGGATCATTTTTTTCAATTTTTTTTCTCAAAATAATTGTGCTCAGTTTGAGCTATCTAAGAACTCAATCGAATGAGTCGTTTTCAAAAGCCGAATTATATAAAAATGTTGGCTAAAAAACCAGCTAATATGTGCCAGGAGGCCCCGTAATCGATATATTTTCTCACCAGTTTTCTAAAAGTTGTACTTTGGAAAAATTAGAAGGCCGGATTATTATAAAAATTGTCGAGTACACTGACTGTACCCTTATCATAGCCAATACATGTATGTACATGTACCCCTGAAAATGCTAACGCATTCAAAGATATCTAATAGATATTATAGAAAAGGCAATATAGAAAAGTTATTGTATTGCCATATTTTTATTAATATCAATCTTTACAAGGACGAGAAAAACTATTTCAAAACGTTGAAAGAGTAGAAGATATCGTAGAAGATCAGCAAGACTCGTTAAAATTCCTAGAGAGGACTTTAAAAAGACATCAATTGGAAGTCTTGGGCATCCCCGAGTTGAAAAAATACGATGAAAAAAAGATGGTTTGCGAAGTTTTTGAAAAGTTAATGCGAGTGACTTGCAACGATGTGATAATAGACACAGCTCAAAGATTAGGCTTTGGTCAAAATCGCACGATTCTGCTAAATTTTCGATATCTAAAAGATCGAAACTGGATTTTGGACAATAGGATTTTTCTGAATGGCACTAAATTTGCGGTCAGGGAGCATTGAATATGTATTGATGAATATTAAAGATGGAATTTATCTGAGAGTCGAAAAGCTTTATTCAACTTACTTTGACATTGCATTTTGATGTTTATTTATTGGCTCTTCAAACCTGATTTTCAATTAGGTATACTGTCTGAGAATTCCCGTTTTAATTTTGAGACACGTGCGAGATTTGGCTATTGCATCATGTCTTTCGTGTCTAAAGGCGATTTCCCGACGTCAATCATATGATACTGAGTCGTGAAACTAATTTGTTTGTGACCTGTGATTTTCCCGCGAGAAAATTTGAAGGGATCTTTCGGCCATGGATAAAAAATTGAAAATTTGAGCCGTAAGAGTTCATAAAAATCATCACACTACGATTTTCAATCTTTACGTATTCATTTTGTGACAGGCTTTAAGGGGGTTTGCAAAAAAAGTTGGCTGAAAATTTAGTAGGATACTAAATTGGCGTCAAAAATGATTGGTGGGGGTTCGCGGTCATCCGACAATAGGTTCTTCCGCTAAAGATCGTCATAGTGGTAAATTTGGGTGATTTTCATTTAAACAAGGATCTTACAGTTTATTATCTATTTATTTTATATGAAAATTGACCTTGAAACTATTATTTTGTTTTTTGTGTTCGAGATTTATCTAAATAATTACCATTTCAAATAAAATTTATTTTTTGACTAGTTTCGGTTTTATTACCACTATCAGAATGCACAGAAATATAGAAAACTTTTTCGCAAAATATATTAACAACGGGCTGCAAGTATTTTGCGAAATTTAGATTGAATATATGTTTTAGGACCTTAACGGTCTCGGGTCTTTTTTCTCGCATGAAAAAAATGCGGGAAAAAAAACTTGAGTTTTTTTTCCCGTATTAAAAACTTTAAATCAACCTTTTTTCCCGCATTCAATTTTTGAATAAACCTAGGGTTAGGTAAATTCGTGCTCAGTGTTCACGCGAAAACGGTTTTCGAAAAGTTAGGTTAGGAATTGTTCAGAGGCCACCTCAATCGATAACCTCTCAAATTGATATTAATTGTTGTTACCTTTTAAATATTCAGACAGTTTTTTTTTTAAATGTCATAGTTTGTGAAATTCAAATGCGGGAAAAAACGCTCTGAGCTCAACTAAACCTTTCTTTTTTTTCCCGTATGCGGGAAAAAAGACCCCCCACCACCTTAACTCCTGAAAATATTATTTTACCTAGATTAAAACCAGAAAAACACAAATTATTCACACCCAATGCTGTTTATAGATTTGTATGCACCTGTGGTAAGAAATATATCGGTATTTTCTAGCATATTCCGACACATAATATGAAAAGATAGCTGGGTCTATAAATACCGGTTGTGAAGAATTTCAAGAATCATTAATTTTAGCCTACGGTAGCGAACCAAGCGCTGCTGAACGTGGTCTCCACAAAATTGAGCATTTCGAGTTATTTAAAATAAAATCTCTCAAAATACTATGAACGTATTACTTTTGAAGGTCTCATGATTACTTAAGAAAATCCTGATTTAAATAAACAAGTTTATCATAGATCTGCAAAACTAATACAAAATTTCTCAGACGCCTACGTCACAAATCACGGTTGACACCAACGGGCTGTTAATTTCGCAAAATACTTGCAGCCCGTTGTTATTATATTTTGCGAAAAGTTTTTTGTGAAAAAGTTTTCTATATTTCTGTGCATTTTGATAATGGTAATAAAACCGAAACTAGCCAAAAAATAAATTTTATTTGAAATGGTAAAACGATTATCCAACATTCTTTCGGGCGAATTTTTTACACTCTTTAATACAGTAGATTACCTCACATTTATACAGTGATACACCTCACTGATACATCTCAAATTACATGCAATCAGAAAGCTGACTACCCCAATCTTTTAGTGGTAGTTTCAAAGCGATTGCATGTAATCACTGTGATGTATCACTGTATAAATGTGACGTTATCTACTGTATTTTAAAATAAAAAAAAATCGATAATAACCTGTAAGATCCTTCTTCAAATAGAAACCACCCAGATTTACCACTTTGACGACCTCTATCGGGAGAACCTATTGTCGGTTAACCGCGAGACCACCAGCAACGATTTTTTAGGCCAGTTTAGTAGTATATCAAATTTTCAGCAAACTTTATTTGCGGACCCCCTTGAAGCATGCATAACAAAATGTTACCAATAAGTTTTATTTTTTTTTCGACAAATTTAAAACTTTATTTAAAGATTTTCACAACGAAAAAAGATTATTATTATCGAAAAAATAGCCGTGAAAGTAGGGCCAAGTTTGTAAAAATTTGAGCCCATAATTTCTGCTGAAAAATTTGGCATATCAAAAATTTTCAATAGTTTCCAAAAAAAATTCAAATCTTATCAAAAAATCTTCAGTTTTGGTATTCCGATTTGCCATATCTTCGCTAGTACTCCATTTCAATCATGACCTTGTCCAGGCTATTTTACAGAGTACGGAGAAATATTTTAAGGATATTTATTTTAACCGTCGTTATATAAATACGAAAAGACCTTCAAAGTTATCTTATTTATTTTATCATCAAATGCATTCTTAATCCCTTCTACGATAAGGTTTATAAACTTTCAACATGGTATTCCATATTTTTGTAATAGGAAAGCACCACTAAACTTGTCACGATTTGGCGGAAATTTTGTTGAGGGAAATGTGATTTGAACGAAACGATTTTTGAAATTTTGTTGTTCGCTCATTGGTGAAATTTAAAAATCGTTCTGTTCAAATCACATTCCCCCACCAGTTTAGTGGTGCTTTCCGATTTCGAAAATGTTGGCGCGCCATCCACTAAATTAACTTGCCAACTGACAATAATTTGTTAAAAATATTGTTGACATAAATAAAGTGTAAATTTTTTAACTTATTTTAGAATGTTGTCCTGTACTAAATCCGTAGCTGGGTTCGCCCGGAAACTGCAGGTCTCCTCAGCTGCATTAAATGAGCATCGCCCATATAACTGGGCGTCAAACAACAGTATGTTAGACGTTGGAACTCGTCCAATTTTTAACGAAGATCACGATATGTTCCGTGAATCTGTCAGAAGATTCTTCAAGGTATTTGGATATATAAAAAATTATATAAAATGTTTTATTATATCAGGATTTGAGTTAAAAATATGACCATTGATTAGAGTCTAATCATTAGACGATGAAGGTATTTCTAGTATGAACTTTTTTCTGATTTCAAAGTTGTAGAAAAACTGCAAATTAATTTCGTCAAATAATTTTCAGCATTTATCAATTTTTCAATGTATTTTCGAGAAACCAATATTTTCGGTAAAAAACAGCAATCAAAAAATCGGGCTCGGTTACCGGACGTAAAATAAAAAGTTATATGAGGTCTCAAAATTTCCGAAGTATTGTACATGGCAACTTCCAGTTATCTCAAGCGCCAATTTGAGCCACCAAAAACGTCATGACTAGGGTGGTTTTTTTAGTAGATACAAGACTTTTACGGCTTTCTCGTATTTGGAAACCCCATGACACCATATATTCGGCCTGTAGAATAATACGGGCACAAGGAGTTCGAATCTGATATCAGATTTTATCGATGACGTCATTGTGAGTCATTTTGGGGTAATTTTAGATAACGTCATAGAAACTCTTTACAACTTGTACAAAAAAGAGAGAGATACCATAATGGCGAGACCCGTTAGAATTTTTTTAAAAATTTTCCGCCAACCTTCCGGTAGAATTATTGCAGTAGATAAAGTTGACAACCGTTAAAACTTGTACGAGGTCGGGAAGCGAGGACTGTAATTTAAAGTAAATTTAGTTTTTACCTGAATGTAACTCCCAACCGATAGAACTGTTGGCAATATATTGTTTGTTCTTCCTGCTACAATCATACTGGATAAGAAGTCTCCGCCAATGCCTCCTAATTCTCGTTACAATAACCTCCCAATAAATCCGCATCTGCCAGCTTCGGTCCAAAGTTTCTCTTGGGACATTCAAACTTTGTCCCACCCATTTGAATGCTCGACCCGTTCCTAAAAAGTCGGATATAAATCATAATTATGCTTAATTTTGCGGGCAAAATTTAGTTTTTTATGAAAAATTGAATAAAGGTAGTTTTTTTTTAAAGAAAACAAGCTCCAAAAATCATTCCCGAATTCCCAAAAATGATATATCGAAAGTTCAGAACCCCTAAATCAGTTTAACGTCCTTGGACTCCCTTAAGGTGGTACTGGTCGCTGGCTTTATGGGCCCTTGGGGCAAATAAAATGCTCCAAATGAACCCGGGGTGATAACAAAGTGTACCATGACAAATGCATCAAAAAAAAATTTTCGCTTTTTCGATTTTTCTTTAAAGAATATTAAGATACTTAAAAGTAATTTTTTTCAAAATGAACTAAGAAAATTACGTTTGCTTTAAGTAACAACTAAAACGTCGAAATATCATCTTGACGTAAGCCAACTTTCTGATCAGTGTGTTTAAGTGCTTCTTTGAGCCTACTTCAAAAAAACGAAGCACATTTTTTCGAACAAATTTTTCTACGTGACTTCAAAAATTCATATTTTGGAGTTTTGGGGTCGAAAATTTGAAACAAAACGCTTAGAGCATTTTTTATTTGTTTCGAGGCTACCTTTCTGTAAAAATTTGAGTGAATTTTGAAATTTTAACCTAGGAGGAGATTAGATTTAATACGATGAACAAATCCAAAAACGGTGGTTATCGCATATTCAAGAAAAATATAGCACTTATCGACATTATGACCTTTTTTATGGATAAATCACAATAACAAACTCGTCATTGTCTCACACAATGAACCTGTTTTTTCAAAGGCCATTTTCTCACAATGACCTTTTTTTTCAAAAGACACATTTCCACACAATGACCTTTTTTCAAGACACATGTTCCACAACGAAAATGACTTTTTTCAAAAAATTAATAATGACCTTTTTTTTCAAAAAATTTATAATGACCTTTTTTTTCAAAAAAATTTAAATGACCTTTTTTTTCAAAAATTATAATGACTACTTTTTTTTCAAAAATTAGAATGAACCTATTTTTCAAAAAAATTTATAATGAACCTTTTTTCAAAAAAATTTAAAAATGACCTTTTTTTTCAAAAATTTATAATGACATTTTTTTTCCAAAAACTTATAATGGACACTATTTTGACAAAAAATTTAATAATGACCTTTTTTCAAAAAAAAATTATAATGACCTATTGTTCAAAAAATTTAATGACTATTTTTTCCAAAAAAAACCCTCATAAGACATATTTTCCAAAAAATTTTAATGACCTTTTTCCCAAAAAAATCATAATGACCTTTTTTCGAAAAATAATAAATAACTTGTTTTTATTATTATCACATTTCAGACAGATAAAATTACTAAAAGTAATTATTTCATTGCTTACGAAAGTGAAAGCTGGATTCTCGTAGTTTTTTGCGACATAAAAATATATTTTTAAAGTCGATGACTATTATCTTCGCTTGACGCCTTTTTAATATATTCCGAGAAAGTTTCTTTTGTTAATGCATGTCATTGTTCTCAACTAAGGTTTTCCCACAATCAATTTCCGAGATTATCATGGTCTTCTAATAAACCACTTTCGTTTATGTACCCGATTGATTCAGAACAATTTGAGCATTGGTTCCATTAATCTTCTGGGGTATTTGATGCATTAGATCCACCCCATGTCAAAGCTTATCATTCCAACATTGAAATACTTCATTAATTTAAAATACCAAGACGCGAAATGAAAAATTAACTTGAAAAACAGTATATTATTTTTTGTGGGATTCCCGTGGGATTTGCAAGAAGATGTTCCAAATCTAGAAAAAAAGTATAATAACCTGGACTCGAACCTGAGATGATTTCTGCCCAGAGTTGAGCTATGGTCGCTAAAACCAAAGAGCAATTGTAAACTTCTAAAATTTCCTCATATATAACCTAATTGGGCCCTTTTAATTATTTTCGTAATATTTATGAATTATTTTGGCGCTAAAAATAAAAAACACAATTATCAAAACAGCTCAAATAAGCACATCTAAATGAAACAATTTGCATAAGAAAAACTTTTTTTGAGCAAATTTTTCATAAACAATATTTTGATCATGAATGAAATTTTACCACTAAGATGGCACCAATATTTTCCTCAGAGGTTTGATTTAACGTGGATCGAAAGTTTCGAAGAAATTTCGATCCCAGTGGCTAACCCTAATAATAGGACATTATTTTAAAATAGGAAATATATTTCTTGAAAAAAGTCATTGAATTTTGAAAAAGTCCATTACCAATTTTTTGAAAAAAAGGTCATTATAATTTTTTAGAAAAAAGGTCCATTATATTTTTGAAAAAGAGGTCAATTATAATATTGTCGAAAAAAAAGGTCATTAAATTTTGAAAAAAGGTCATTATACTTTTGAAAAAAAGGTCATTAGAAATTTTTTGAAAAAAAAGGTCATATATTTTTTGATAAAGGTCATTATAATTTTTAGAAAAAAGGCAATTATATTTTGAAAAAAGGTCATTATAATATTTTTGAAAAAAGGGTCATGATATTTTGAAAAAAAGGTCAGTATACTTTTGAAAAAAAGGTCATTAGAAATTTTTTGAAAAAAAGGTCATTTATATTTCGGAAAAAAGGTCATTATTTTTTTTGGAAAAAAAGGTCAGTTGTGTGAAGAGAAATGGCCTGAAAAACAGGTCATTGTGTGAAGAAATGACGAAGTTGTCATTTGGATTTAATCCATAAAAAAGTCATAATGTTTAAATGATCAGATCATACCGTCAAAACGCTCTAAGAGAAGTTTTAAAATACTAATAACAGGTTATGTTAAAATTTTAGGTTTATTTCAAAATAAAAACCTAGGAGGAGATAGATAAACCAATTTTGGCTTAGTCCTTGTGTCGATAATGTGTCAGGGAGTGGTGTGCATACAAAAAGTTTTGACACATTTTCACGCAAGCTAAAGAGTGATCTACAAACTGGCTAATCTGAATTATATCTCGAAGCCCCTGGTTGGCAAGTTGTTAATCGAGAAAAACCAATTCCAGCGACCAGTACCCTCTTAAGGGGTGGCGTCGCATTTAAGGGGTTTTCGATAGCCAATTGTCGCAACAAGTAAAAATCGTTGGACCAACTTTTACACTCTCTTTGATATATTAAAACAACAATCTTGCACACCTAAAAAAACAATGGAAATTGACGGATGGCTTGTCCCAATCAGAACGTGCTTACAAAGTGACGGAATTATTTTTTTCAAAATGTACTCCTCCTGAGTTTCACAAGTTAACAATGATTCAATGTTTAAATAACCGGACAGAACGTGAGCAAGACCGCACAAGGTGAGTTTTTGGAAAAATTCTTTTGATTTGGTTTCAGAATTCACCAAAAACTGTATTTGCTCTAGTTAAACATAGGGTCAAATACGTGTTTTTTGGTGATTCTGAAGCCAAATCAAAGAAATTTTCCAAAAACTCACCTTGGCGGTCTGCTCACGTTTCTGTACGTTAATTCAAATATGAAATCATTGTTTTTACTTTGAAAACTCACGGGAGGAGATACATTTTTACAAAAAGTAATTTTCAAAATTGTATACTCCTCCCTGAGGTTTTCAAAAGTACAAACAATGATTCATGATTTGAATAACCGTACACGAACGTGAGCAGACCGCCAAATGTAGTTTTTGGAAAAATATTCTTTGATTTGGCTTCAGAATCACCAAAAACGTAATTTGACGCCTAGTGTTAACTAGAGCCTAGTTTAGGAAAAAAATCCCTTGGAAAAGCTTTGAGCAATAATTTCAAAATAGCCATTTGTAGACTAAGCCTTTATCTTGTGAAATCGAAGGTCAAACTCAGATTTTGATGACTACACAAATTCGTCAATAGTCGTAACAGGAGGTCACTTGCGAAATTTCAAAATATACGAATTTGTTTAAAGCTTTGGGGTTTTCCCGGGAGATTGAAGCGCCCCTTAAAAAACTAACCAAGGTCGCGCTCCATGATTGGTTAAGCGTGAATCTCCTCGGGGACACCCCAAACGCTAAAACACATTGGGTATCTCCTCGCGAGACATATAATCGAAAATTTGTTCAAAAGGTTGACATAAACGTGGAATAAGCAAACTAAGATTTGCAGTGAGCGTTTTGTTATTTTCGATGACTGAATTTTCCTAGCGGTCCAATAAACCGAGATTTTTGGCCCTTTTTCACGATTTTTTGGCTATAAAATAATCTTCTCCCGAGGATTAGTTTTCAAAATCGGGGCCAATTTTTTAAAAGTACACCCTGTTGCATTTTGAAGTGGTTGCAGTGGCGTTTTTCCTAAATTTCGATGCAGACTTGAAAAATATATTTCGAAAAAAAAAAATCAAAAATTTTCCGAAAAAAATGTGCTCCGATTTTTTCGAAAGTAGGCTCAAAAGAAAGCCAGATGAAACAACTGATAAATAGTTGGCTTACGCTTAAGTCGATATTTTGAAGTTTTAGTGGTCAAATTCGAGCAAACCGTTATTTTTTAAATCATCTTTTAAAATACTTGGAAAAAAATCGAAAAAATTTTTTTGATGATTGGGTTTAGTAACACTTAGGTAACTTTTTTTTAGTAGACACCTTCACATGTTTTTGTCGCGAATCATTTGAGAACGGGAACAAAGATATTCGCAAAAAAAAAAGTACCTTAAATTATCACCCCGTAATGAATTTCGAGGCATTTTTATGCCTCTAAGGCTTTATTAAATCAGACAATGACCAACCCCGCTAAAAGCCTACTTTTTTTGAAATTTGTTTTGCATTTTAGGGTCAGGGACTGTAAACGGACATGTATTTTTTCGATATTTTGACCAAGTGAAAATTAAACATGGGATTTGTATGTGCTGCTATAAACAACATCCGATATTGCATGTGCAATGATTTTACGTTGTGCACATCGGAAAGCTTGCCGAATTCTGCACAGGAAAAAGTACAAATTTTTGGGCTCTTCTGCACCCTAGGTGGTTTTTTTAGGAGATACAAAGACTTTTTATGGCTTTCTCGGTTTTGGAACCCATGACACACATATATTGGCAGGATAAAGAATTTAATTCCGCGTTGCCTTTGGTGGATTTTAATTTTTTGAATTTCAGACCGTGTGACCGGTATGGGCGGATTTCCGGTGGTCCATTTTTTAAAAGTTGTTTCAATCAGGCCAAAATTCGGACTGTAGACTAATACGGGTACAAGGAGTTCGAATCTGATATCAGATTTTAACGATGACGTCGTTAAGCGTCATGCTCACTCCGAGCCCGATTTATCTTGTCATGGTTTTCACTATCTTCTATATAAGAATCTCCGAATTGACTCATATGTTATTATAAGTGAATTCTGGTATCAGATTCAAACTCCCCGTGTCGAATTAAGGGGTACTCACGGTTTTTGACATTTTAAGATCGGGGCTCAAGAACGAAACGAAACAAGTTATAGAAATTCTTAAAAGACTAAAAGGAAGATCTATCCTTTTGCTTCCGACTAAAAGTAAAACAGAGTTTTTGAGCACCACAGCACCAAGTGGGAGTAGAGTTCTAGAACACTGATTTTGACTTCAAGTCTTTATCTCGGAAACGGCTTAATGGAAATTGATTACACTTTGTAAGAATAACAATTACTACGAGGTTGACAGTTATCGGAAATATTTTTTGCGGAATTCGATCGACTTGTTCTAAGAATAATGAAAAACTGTAATTTTCATGATATTTTAGAATTTGTAGCTCAGTTTCCTCAAAAACGATTCGATACAATTTTTTTAAATTTGTATTTTTAGGAGAAACATGTCTTCTCCAATTTCTAGTGAAAAACTTTTTTTTAAACATCGCTCCTATTTATAGAAAATTGCAGATTAATTCAGCCGGAAGTCAATTTTCATGATTTCTAGAAAATCTCGAATTTTTTTTTATGAATAAGAGCAGAAATGCATTTTGTGGCCTTTTGAGACTATTTGGTGCAGTTATTATGTCCCTAACCTGAATTAAAACCGTTGAGTACCCCTAACGGGTATGCTCAGAAATTCTGAACAACGACCAACTCAGATGGTGGTAATTTATTACCAGCTAACTTTGAAAATCATATTTTTCTTCCTAGGCAAGTTATGATGACATACTAGACCATATTGAAGCTCAATTTTTTTCGCAAATAAAAAATAATTAAAAACGTTTTCATGTTTACGAAAAATGTACTTTTTACTCGATATACTTTCAAAAACGTAAAATGTCGTAATTTGATAATTAAAAGAAAAACGTGATGATTTTAAGTTTTACATATCAATATAAAAAATACTGCCACTGGGAATTTTGAATCTAAAAAAACTTCATCGCAATACACTGCGACTGCTAATTAAGCGGCACGAAGTTCTTTGATTCGTATCGCGCGAGAAACCAAATCAACAGAAAAAAATTTGAGAATCATTTTTTTATTAATTAAAAATTGATTGACTTCTCCGATTAATAACAGCAGCCGCACTTTGGGATATTTTACTGAACTGGATTTGTAAATATCCCGCAAGAATCGTTTCGCTCTTCCAGGTGATACAAATAAGCACTAAAGAGTTATCAAAAATAGGTTAAAAGGACAAAAAAATCTGAATAATATCCGTTTTTATTCTTCAAAAAACTAAACTTTATTATTTTGTACAATGAACTGTATCATAATTGTCCTTATTCACTTTCAAATGTCACCAAATAATGTTGTTTGCTTTCTGTTTGTCAATAAATACAATTTTGTTTTGAGCGCTCAAATTCAGAGAGTAAATATAGTGAAACCTACTAGCAAATAGTAACAATTTTCAGTTGTTTGTCAAAGTAAAGCTTCATTTATGATTTGTATCTTATAAAAACACTAAATTTTGTTTTATTTCCGGAATGAAATTGATTTTAAGAGAAAAAATTGAAAATATTTGAGGTGAGAAAATCAAAAATAAAGAAATTTTTTGGAATTTATGAATAAAAATCCTTGATTTTTGGACACATAAATTAATCAAAATTCTATCTGGTGAAAGGCGTTTATTTTTTTTTCAGAAGATTTCTCAACTTTTCAAAAACTCATCTGAACTTTTCAAGTGCGAAAATTTCGACGCGACAAAGTTGCTTTATCTCAAGAAGTTAACAAGTTAGAGAAATCATTTTAGCAACCAAAAGATCAGAATTGTGAAAAACCTAAGCATTTTAAATATGAAGTTAATCCAATAATGGCAACTATATAAATTAAAGCGCTCAGATCGAGCTGGTAATAGATTACCAAAATGAGTATGTGGGTTAACCTTTAGTCCGAGTTTTTATAAAGTTACCGTG
>SCLH01063423.1:0-10466 GCA_004367855.1 Oikopleura vanhoeffeni
CCTTTTACTTCAGTTTTGCAGTAGCTTTAATTTGAGAGTAGTTTTAGGTCAATCGGATGAGAAATAAATTCTTAGAAACTCCAAAAATTAACTTCCGGTTGAACTAAAATGCAATTTTCTATAATTAAGGCCATATATTGAAAAAAAACAATTCACCAGAAATGAAGACGACAAGTTCCCCAACTAATGCTCAATTCAAAAAAATCTATCGAGTCAATTTTGAGAAAATTTCGTTTCCATTTGAAAATTTAGCGTTTTCATGATTCTAGAATATATCGGATCAAAATTTTAATTGACGTAAGCAAATATTTTACTCAGTTAACTATCAGCTTTCATTTGGGGTATTTTCAACTGAATCGGATCAATTTTCTTAGAAATCTGAAAAATTGACATTCGGTTGAACTAAAATGAATTTATGTAAATAGGAGCATATTTTGAAAAAAACTTTCACCAAAAATGAAGACGACAAGTTTCTCCAACTTATGGTAAATTTAAAAAAAAAAGTATCGAGTCATTTTTGAGAAAATTAAGCCTTTAAATTGTAAAAATCTCACAAAAAAAAGGGTTTTTCATGATTCTAGAACAAGTCCGATCGAACTTCCTGAAAAATCTTACCTCTAATTATAGACCAAGTACAAGTCATTATTCATACTAGATTTGATCAAATTCCATTTAACCGTTTTTGAGAAAAAAGACATTAAAGACAAAATTAGTGTTTCTAGTATTCTCCCTCCACCTGCTGCTGTGGTGCTCAAAAAAAAATTCTTCACTCAGAATCTGAGCAGACAGATAGATCTGCACATCATTCTTTTCAGAAGATTAGATTTCTAAAAAAAAATTAGATTAAGATTTCAAAAAAAAATTCCACCTTTTTCTTGCAAATCTTCTTTTTTTGAAAAAAAATTTAACCAGGTGACTAATTACTCCCAAAATTTTTTTAAAAGTTTCGCTTAAGTATTGCGCACATTTGGCTTGTATTTTAAGCTCTCTAGCGCTATTTTTTAGAGCATTTTTAGTGAAATTTTTCTCAAATGGACAAAACGACACGTTTTTTAGGTGGACAAAACGACAAAAAAATTCTGTCCTCTTAGACGAATTTGGCAGTAGTTAAAAATATCACCAAATGAAAGATGATGATTTACAAACTATACTGAACAAAAAATTTGCTTACATGATACACGGTGTCAACTTAGACAAGAGCTCCTCAAGGCTTTTTTATGTTAGATTTAGCTGAAAATTTGGGAGCACGCTAGAATTAGAAAAAAGTGCGCATAGATCGAATAAATTTTTTTTAAATGTTGCACGCTGATTGGTTTAGCGAGTTTTAATTTTTAAGTTAGATTTTTTTGCCATTTATAGCAATTTTTAGCAAAAATTTTAAAGAGGATATTCCTCGCAGTGAAATTTAAGCTTAAAAGACGAATAAAAAATTTGAAAAAAAAAAATTTCCATCCAAAATGATTAAAATAGACTATTTTTTGTGACGTCATGACATTTGACCTATTTAAAGACATTTTGACGTCTAGCCATTGCTTCAGGCTGTTCCTTGCAAATTTCTGCGCATTTTCATAAAAACAAAAATTGAAAAAAAAAAATTTTACCAGAAAATGGCCACTGAAAGATTTTACAACAAAAAAAATTTGCAAGGAACACGCCTGAAGCAATGCTAGACGTCAAAATGTCTTCAAATAGGTCAAAGTCATGAAGTCACAAAAAAATAGTCTATTATTCATTTTGGATGGAATTTTTTTTTTTCAATTTTTTATTTGTCTTATAAGCTTAAATTTCCCTGCGAGGAATATCCTCTTTAACATTTTTGCTAAAAATTGCTATAAATGGCAAAAAATCGAAATTAAAATTAAAAACTCGCTAAACCAATCAGCGTGCAACATTAAAAAATTTTTATTCGATCTATCGCACTTTTTTCTAATTCTAGGCGTGCTCCCAAATTTTCAGCTAAATCTAACAATTAAAAAAGCCTTGAGGAGCTCTTGTCTAAGTTGAACACCGTGTGATATCGAAATTTTTGTCCGATATATTCTAGAATCATGAAAACGCCAAAATTTAAAATTCAACTCAAAATTTTTAAAAAACGGCTCGACACAATTTTTTTTAATTTGAGCATAAATTGGAGTTATATATGTCTTCTTACTTTCTCATGAAATTTTTTTTTGGGTTCTATGCACGGAATAATAGAAAATTGCATTTAAGTTCAGCCGGAAGTCGATTTTTGGAGTTTCTAGAAGATAATTTTCATTCGATTTTACCGAAAGTACCCTCAAATTAAAGCTAGTGCAAAACTAAACTAAAAAGCTGCTGATCACTTTTACATATTTTTAGCATTTTTCATTAAAATCGAGGTTTATTTATTTTGTCCCAAAAAAATACTTAGAAAAAATCTGAAAAACCTCAAAAAAATGTTTTTCTGGTATGACCGGAAATGCATTATGTGGCCTTCCTGAGGCCATTTGGTGCATTTTTCATGTCTCTAGCCTGAAATGAAAAACCGTTGAGTACCCCCTTAAGGGGGTGGTGAAAGCAAATTAGTATTTCGAATCGCTTTCCTAAACAAACTAAGAATGCGAAAATGTTCATTTCACGATAGATCGTGAGAAAAGGTTCAATTGGTCACTCTGAGAAAACAAAAAAAAATTTCACCGCACAAACAGATCTACGGGCACTAGAAAAGTGCAAAATCAATTTCTTAAAAAGTTATGTTTGGCTTCGTCTATTCACCGATTCTCATGATTTTTTTCAATAATCTTTTATTTCATTATCTTAAGACTCTCAAGGCCGAATTTGAAATTTCCAGCTAAAACTCGAAATATAAATTTTTAGTCATTTTCGAAAAAAAGTGCTTCAATCGAAATATTCGTCTTGACGTAAGCCAACTTTCTAGTCTGTGTTTTACTGCTTTATTTTGAGCCTAATTTTCGAAAAAATTGAAGCACTTTTTTTTCGGAAATTTGACCAAAAAAATCATATTTCGAGTTTTAGCTGGGAATTTCAAATTCGCCTTGAGAGTCTTTAGATAATGAAAATAAAAGTTTATTGAAAAAAAATCATGAGAATCGGTTAATGACAGCCAACACAAACTTTTTAAAGATGATTTTGGCACTTTTTTAGTGCCCGTAAGGCTCGTTTGTGCGGTGAAATTTTTTTTCGTTTTCTCAGAGTGACCAATTGAACTCTTTTCTCGCGATCTATCGTAAAATGAACATTTTCGCATTCTTAGTTTGTTAAGAAAGCCGATTCAAAATATCGAATTTGCTTTCACCATCCCTTAAACGCGCAATAAAATTTTAATAAACCCTTAATCTGAAAAAGCAACCCCGATTAGTTGATTTCTTGCCCAAAAGAATGGTGAAATGCTAACCTACCCTTAAGGGGTGGGGAAAGCAAATTAGATATTTTTTGAATCGGCTCTCTGAACAAACTGAGAACGGGAAAAGGTTCATTTTGCGATTGATTTCGAGAAAAGAGTTCAGTGGGTCATTCTAAGAAAACCAAAAAAAAATTTCGATCGCACAAATGAGCTCTACATGCACTAGAAAAGTGCCAAAATCAATTTCTTAAAAAGTTATGTTTGGCTTCGTCTATTAACCGATTTTCATGTTTTTTTTCAATAATCTTTTATTTTCATTATCTAAAGACTCTCAAGAGCGAATTTGAAATTTCCAGCTAAAACTCGAAATATGATTTTTTTGGTCATTTTCCAAAAAAAAAAAGTGCTTTAAATTTTTTCAAAATTAGGCTCAAAAGAAGCCAGTGAAACACAGACGAGAAATTTGGCTTACGTCAAGAGCATATATTTGATTGAAGCACTTTTTTTTCGGAATTTTTTCGAAAATGACCAAAAAAAATCATATTTCGAGTTTTAGCTAGAAATTCAAATTCGCTCTTGAGAGTTTTAGATAATGAAAATAAAAGATTATTGAAAAAAAACATGAAAATCGGTTAATAGACGAAGCCAACATAACTTTTAAGAATTGATTTTGGCACTTTCTAGTGCATGTAGAGCTCATTGTGCAATCGAAATTTTTTTTTTGGTTTTCTCAGAGATGGGCCCACTGAACTCTTTTCTCGAAATCAATCGCAAAATGAACCTTTCCCATTCTCAGTTTGTTCAGAAAAGCCGATTCAAAAAATATCTAATTTGCTTTCCCCACCCCCTTAAACCTAAAAACATGATTCCGACAATGGAAAAAAGCGTAGACCGTTTCAATTATATATATTTTAGGTACTGACAAAGAAAAGTTTTTATTTCAACCGGCCGATAAAATTTATGATAAAGTTGGTAAAGATTTGGTCGCCGCCTCTGCATCAGTCGAACTTTTTGTATTCCCATCACAATATGTCGATCTAGCATCAATGTCCCATGTTTGTCACCTCACTGGTGGAACTGCTTATAAATATCCGGTAACTTAATTAAAAAAAAACAGTTTGAGATAATTTTTTTTTATAAGTTCGTTGTTTATTCAACTTTGTGAGACGGCGTTTCAAGTTTAAAACAAACAAAATTTGTATATCAATTCAGTCCCAGTGTGTCTCTAATCAGTACAAATTTTTGGAGGTGTTTTTGTATTTCTGCCTTTATTTATGAAAGCCCCAGAAATGGCGATGGCCCATAACTCCAACCACGATAGCAGCGCAGCTGCTATAAAATATCTCAGGCGAAAGACTTGGTTCTCACAAAGCTTAATTAGGTAGTATGCCTGTCCAAAAATAAGCAGTTTTAAGGGGGACCAGTCGCTAGAGATTTTTTTCATTTGAGGTTAATGTGGAAAAAGTTCAGTAAAAATCGGGCGCGAACGATACTTTTTTTTTGGTTGGAGTTTGGCCGGAGTTATGGGCCGTAGCCCCCAGAAATAATAATTGTAGAAAAAAATCAATATGTTTTCATAGATTGCCTCGCATTATTATGGTTTTAGAAGTATCAAAAATAATATTTTATTTTCACATTTTAGAATTCTGTATTAAAAAACCAAGCAAACTTATGATCTTTAACAAAAAAAAATTAATTGTGTTTTTTTCGAGATAAATAATTACCATTTCAAATATATTCAATTTTTGACTAGTTTCGGTTTTATTACCATTATCAGAATGCACAGAAATATAGAAAACTCTTCAACAAAAACTTTTCGCAAAATATAGTGACAACGGGCTGCAAGTATTTTGCGAAATTAACAAAAAAAAATGATATAAAACTGCTGGCTGTATTTGATTTGTGTTATACACAAAACTTTTAACATTAAAATTAGAATTTAACTACAAAATAAATCAATTTTAATATGCAGGTAGAAATTTCCTTTAGGAACTGATACGACTTTTTGGGGTCGGTATTTATACCCGTTATGGAGCGAGAACTGTATGATAAAAAAACTAACCAATGAAAATTTTAATCGTTTTAATATCATATAAAATGTAATCGGTATTCAATTTACTTTTTAGTTTTTTGCACCTGAAAAAGATCACGCTCAATTTGTATCAGATTTAACCCGTGCCGTTACAAGGTCAACTGCATATGATGCTATTATGAAAGTGAGAACCACTGCAGGAATCCGAGCCGTAGATTTTGTTGGCTCATTCTACATGACAAACACACAGGTGGGAATTTAGTATAAAAAAATAAGCTTATAAAAATCATTTCAATTTTTCAAAACATTTATAAACTATCATTTTAGGATATTGAACTAGCTGCTTATGATGCTGATAAGGGTATTTGTATTGAAATGAAACATGATGATAAATTAAATGAACAGGAAGGCGCTGCTATTCAAATTGCACTTTTATACACTTCTGTATTTGGAGAAAGAAAATTAAGAATTCATAATTTACAGGTAAAAGCATGAAAGACTTCTTATTATAGACGACGCGCCCGGCGGTTGCTTTCGCGTACCTTTTATTTGTAATTTTTAAATTGCATACAAAATGTGTGACTTTAAAATCGTTTTAAGAATTCAATTTTTTTAATTCCGTGTTGCAGATGCAATCATCCTATATGAGACATTTTGAACAAATTTTTTTTCCCGATTTTCAAACTCTGCCGGCTCACCAGAAATTGGCGAAAACACCGAAAATTGGGCTTATGGGAGTGGGTGACGATAATTACGGTGTTTTTCGAAGTTTTCAAACTTAGGTAGTTTATAATTTAGTTAGGTGGTTTGTTTTTAGGAGATACACGACTTTTACGGCTTTCTCGTATTTGGAAACCCCATGACACCATAAATTGGCAGATAGAGAATTTAATTCCGCGTGCCTTGGTGGATTCTATTTTGTTGGGTTTCAGACCGGTAATGGCGGATTTCCGGTAGGTCCGTTTTTTACAGTTGGACCATTATCTTTTTAGCGATTTCGAACAAACGGTGATGACAACCTACATTTTTTCTTTGGGGGTTCGTATCTTAAAGGGTATATCTAGCCTTCATGGAAGGGATTTTTTGAAATTCGTATCTTTTTTGAAGATTTAAAGAGGTTTGAACTAAAGTGGCCCGAACTAAATTATAAACTACCTTAAGGATTTCGAGAAACCTGACTAAGGAAATTATCTAATATGTAGTACAACTCTTTAGGATGGTTTCAGTACCACTCATAGCATCAGATAATTTAACCTATGCTCAGAAAATGATGTTCATTAGAGATCCCAAAAAGCACTAAAAAGCCAACTCTTTCTTCATTTATCATCAGATTTTTCTGTTACTTGGCATTCGGCCAATATATATGAATACGAAAATCTGGAGCCAATATTTTTTTAATTTATGGCTTTAGTGGTCAAAAAGCGTCAATTTGGGAAAGCCTTATCCTCCTACACCTTGTTACAAAAAAATTTAGAACGAAATTGGTACTTTTAATTTCAAAGCCCTTAAATTTCATCATTAATTACAGACACCCTAAAAATCGATTATTTTTTGAAAAAAACTTAGTGGTCAAAACACTTGAGTGATAAACTCTCTACAAAATTCGTCAATAAAAAACTTGTTCTGGGAACCTTCAGATATCGTCACCCACTCCCTCAAAGAAGAATATTTTACATCGCATTATATCTTGGGTGCCATTCAAAAAAAAATTTAAGCAAAAATACTACAGCCGTTATTCAACGTCGTCTTGAGCATTTTTTCTGATTATTTTAATTTCAGTTCGGAGTTATCAGCCAATTAGCTGATTTATACAAAGTCGCCGAAACCGATACGCTTGTCAATTACTTTTCAAAACTTGCAATACGATCATGCAGAGACACATCACCACAAAAACTAAAAGAAGGTTTGACACAACATTGATTTTTTAGCAATAACAGATATCTAATTTTATTATTTTAGGTTTAATCGCACGATTTGCACATATTTTAGCAACATATAGAAAACACTGTGCCGATCCAAGTTCAATTGGCCAGCTTATTTTACCAGAAAGATTAAAGGTACACATTGAGTCATTTTATATTTCAGAAATTAAAATAAGTTGTAAAATTTAAAATCTTGATGCGACCCTGTTATCATATACTCCCATTTAAATGTTTTACGAGAAAAAAAAGAACATTACATTTAACCCCCTCACACCCTTTGACTATCTGAAGGCAAAAAAATTTTTGGGGGCCAAAACGGCGCAGAAATAACATCGTCACATACCTACAATTAAAATGCGTCATAGAGTTTGCAATTTTATTTCCAACAATATTGTTGAAAATTTTATACGATAAGCTGTTCGAAAGATATTTTTTCCTATTTTTTTTTGGATTTTCGCCAAAATTTCTTCAAAAATCAATTGTGTGAAAACGATACATAATATCAAAATTCTGAGGAAGCCAGTTTTTAGGAAAGTATTTGAGGATTCTCTTGATATAAGTTTATTTTTTCTGCAGTCTCTATAAGAAGAATAATTTTTTCACATGTGATTTTTATGAAACTCAAAATAATGAAAAAAAATATTTTCCGAAAGAATTGAACGGCAATTTAACCCAAAGAAAGCCGACAAAGACAAATTGATCACGTGTAGAACATACGGTGGTACTGATTTTGAGTTATCCGCTAATTAGCAATATTTTTCACATTTTGCTGCATATATTTCGGCGCGCGGCGATATGAATAATTGTTTTGTGAGCGATTTAGATATCATATTTCAAATCTGAAATCAGTTATAAATAGCTAGAGTTTCACTTGTGAATTTGTAACTTATATGTCATTGCAGAAATTGTATGGTTTTCCACGAAATACAAGGAGCGTGAACCTATCTTTTCTCTCGCTGTTATCGAGTTCAAAGACTTCGAAATTTCAAAATGTTATGTGTTATTCACTTAATTCAATCCTTGATCTCAATCAGTAAAAAATAAGTTAATTGATATCTTTTCCAGTTTTCGCGCTCAAAGTAGTGCCTTCAGATAGGCTTTTGGGTGAGGCGAAGTTCTCGTTTCTGGGTGTGAGGAGGTTAACTACATTGGCTCAACGCCCCACACACGATTACGCCTATGACTTATTTTGTTGACACAAATTCCTTTCAGGGGACGTAGCTGATTTTTGGTCGGCCGAATTTTTTCCCAGATAGGTCAATCTGTACTTATGTTTTGATCGAATTTAACTCATGAAATTACAAGATAGCAAAATAATTTAATATGCCTCTCATCGGTGTCTAATTTCATTTTTGATAATTTGATTGAATTCTTCGGGCAAACTTGACCCATGCTCACGTTTTGACAGAACTTCACTCATGAAATTAAAACTTAGCTGAATCATTCAATATGATCCTCAGATTTTATTTTTGAAATTTTTTCGATTACTTGATTTTGAAAGCATATTTCCTTAAGGGTATGGTGGTTCGACCCCAAACTCAAAATATGAATTTTTCAAGGTCACGTGGAAAATTTCTTGAAAAAAAATGTGCTTCAATTTTTTCGAGAGTAGGCTCAAAAGAACGTCAGAGAAACACTGAAGAGAAAGTGAGTTAACGTCAACCAGATATTTTGAAGTTTTAGTAGTCAAATTGAAGCAAATGTTATTTTTGAACATAATTTTGAGAAAAATACTGTACTTAAGTATTCTAAAGAAAAAAATCGTAAAAACGCAAAATTTTCGAAAATGTTTTTGTTGTCATTTGGGTTGTTTTATGCGTTCAAAACATAAACAATTGATTTGGTGCATTTTTTATGACGAAACAACTGCAGAAAATGTAGGAACCACCATACCCTTAAAACAAACGGTAGAACCGTTTTCGAGAAACCGATAATTTAGATAAAGAACCGAAATCGAAAAATCCGGCTCTGCTACTAGACGTAGAATAAAAAGTCATATTATACCCAAAAATTTCAAAAGTAGCATATGTGCAAACCTCAAGCTAAAGCCAAGCTGTCAAACGCCATTTTTTATAGGCTATAAAAATAGGTTACAAAATCTTCCGGAAACTTTCCGATTCCGCTTTTGTCTGTGTGAATATCGCCTAAAGCTCGCTTGTTATTTTGATGTATAATAAAAACTTTAGGTTATGCCAGCTTATATGAATTCTGTTATATGTGACGATTCCGTTTTCCCACATTCTGAAACTTCAACAGACGATCGCGCCTTTGCACGACTCAAGGTGTTACAAATGACTGTCGAGCAAAGTTGTGCTTACTTTTACCCATGTATCTATCCGATGATAAACTCCAATACCGATCCATCACTTCCGAAACCATCGTTAAGATGTTCGATAGACAGATTCAAGCCTGAACAGGTAACATGAAGAAATTTTTTACTATTTGATAAGGCTCTCTATAACAAAGTAAAAAAAAGGAAATTTCTGATTTTGCACAGAATCGATAGAAGAGATTTCAACTGACTTTATTCAAAAATTATTCTCGGTTGAGAATTATTTTCTGGATGACGTAACTGGCCGTGGCTTTTAGAAAAATAGGAAATTAATTAGTCTGAGTCTGATATTATGTTTACTGAAATTTTGCTCACTGGACAGAATTTGTGCGTAGGTAGCGCGGAATCGTATTTTCTGAGGCGATATTTTTATAATTTAGTACACAGAAATGAAGCGCAATCATGGTTCTCTGGAGACGGTAGAAACCTAAATTCTGTCCCGCGAGTTTCGAAAACTTAAGGGAGTCCCCCTCGCGAAATTAAATTCTCTGAAAATTTGACCCATAGTTATTAAAGCCAAAAAAAATGACAATGGACATGCCTCGCGGTCCAAAACCACCAGTGTCCGCGCTAGGGTCAAAAACCGTAAACTTTCGATAAAAATATTTCGAAAAAAACATTTCATTATGAATATTATTTATTTTTTGAAGGACTCACCGTTCATACAGTACGCAAATAAATTTTTTTTGTTAATTATTTTTTTTTTAAAAATACAGTAGATAACGTATAAAACCTTGTTTTAAAGTCACTCAAATCAAAATTTCTCGAAATCAGAACGGGAATTTTTTTTGTTTTCAAATATATTATACAATGAAACTTTGCCCTTATTTAATTCGTAGTGGTTCCCCGGAAATG
>SCLH01063424.1:3509-49869 GCA_004367855.1 Oikopleura vanhoeffeni
TTGGGGCCTTTAAGAAGAAAGGTAAAAACTGGCTTGCCGGTTGTTTTTAAATTTATTTGGCGTCTAGAAATCTGAATTCCGAAAAAAACAAATTCTGTACAATTTGTATAAATTTAAACTTTGAATAATTTTAATAGAATGAATTAAATCGATTTAAAAACTTTAGTACACCTGAAACTTCTTTAGTTTTTGGGCGATTTTCTTTTCGATTTTCTCATTTGGAAAAAAAGCTGTAGCGAAAATGATCATAATGAATTGAAAGCTCTACAAATAAAATTAATTTTACTAAAAAAGCATATATTTCGAAAGATGAAATGCGCCATATCAATTACGGGTCCTCTGGTCGTTTTTTTGCTCTTTTTTCAGCAAAAATTTCTTATATAATTCCGCGTTTGAAAACAACTCATCCGCAATGAGTTCTTAAATACTGTCAAGTCTGGCTATAAGGACAGGCAAATTTTTTTTCGTTTTGTCCATGTGAAAACGTGTCGTTTTGTCCATATAAAAAAAATTTCACTAAAAATGCTCTTAAAAATCGAAAAATAGCGCTAGAGAGCTAAAACTGCAAGCCAAAAGTGCGCACGACTTAGGCGCACCTCTCAAAAAAGATTGAGGGTAATCAGTCAGCTGGTTATTGTTTTTTCAGAATAAATATATATTTTCAAGAAAAAATTCAAATTATTTTTTTGAAAACAATTTTTTTCTGTAAAATAACATCACCCAGTTGACTGATGTCTGCTTAAAAAAGTACCGCTAAGTTTTGTATTCCATTTTCGGCGTGATATCATAGAAAATCTAGTAGTGTTTAAATGGCACTCGTCGTTCTTGGTCTATTATTCCTGAATTGTGGCGTTTCTTCTTTTTAAGGGGGTGGGCGTCGTAATTTTTTGAGCCCTTTATAGAAAATTAATGTATGATACATTAATATCGGTTATGACTAAAGTTGACCCAAGGAATCCTCATGGTGGCAATAATTTTTTTCAAAACAATCTAGAACAAAATCTAGAATTTTTAAAATTCAAATATTTTTTAGCTTTAACCGCATAAAACCTGTATTCTACCTTGATATAAACATTTTTTATTGGTAAATATGATCCGCCTAAAACGATGCATGAAAATTAAAATTATCGAAAATGTCTTAATCGAATTCTAGAAATTTCAATTATTTTCAAGCTAAAATGTTAAACCTAATTATCGAATTTTGACGCTGATTGGTTCAAAATTTCGATTAACTGTAAGCCAACTTTTTGATCAAGTGAAATCTCAGGCTCAATTTGGCGGTAACTTTTGTTCCGATCAGACGAACTTTTTTTTTCGAACTTTTCATTTCCGGTTTACTTATAGTCATATTTCTAGAATTCTAGGGTGAAATTCAAAATCCGAGACCAACATATTGACGACACTATATTCATTCTACCTGAGTCGAAAAAACGGTCTTATTCTGAACATCCGTCTAGGAGAAATAGAGTTGAAGACGAAAAATTGTAAAAAATCGGCGTTCAAAGTGATTCTAGAAAAATTCAAGAGCGAAATTACAAAATGCTCCGACATATTAGTAACCTCACTCTTTCCGTACTCTGTGTAAATTTTCAGACGCTTTGTATGTAGGGTCGTTAAAGAAGATAGATTTTGAAAAAAACCGTTTAGTGCTCTAGAATAGACTCACCACCTGGTGGTGTGATGGTACTGTGTGTTTGGCGTCTATAAGGACAGCTGAGATTTTCCCATATTTTTCGAAAAAGAGGTCATTTTAATATAATTTTTGGCAAAAAAATAGTGAAGACCTTTTTTTTTTTTTTGCTCTTCGGTCAAAATTTTTGAAAAAGAGGTGTTTTATAGATAATTTTAATGAAAAACACCTATTTTTAGAGACAAATTTGCCATATTGTCCTAAGGTTTTGCCATATTGTCCTAAGGTTTTGCCATATTGCCTTAGGTTTTGCCATATTGTCCTTAGGTTTTTGCCATATTGTCTTAGGTTTGCCATATTGTCCTTATATTTTTGCCATATTGTCCTAAGATTTTGCAATATTCTCCTTAGGTTTTGCCATAGTGTTGTTAGGTATTCCCATATTGTCCTTATATTTCCCAAATTGCCCTTATAATTACAAAATTTTACTTATATTTTCCCCCAACAATTAGGAAATGTAAGGACAATTTGGGAAATATAAGGACAATTTGCGGAAAAATGGACAATTTGGGAAAATTAGGAACAATTTGGGGAATATCAGGACAATTTGAGAATATAAGGACAATTTGGGAATATAAGGACAATTTTGGGGAATATAAGGACAATTTTGGGAATTAAGGACAATTGGGAAAATTAGGACACTTGAGGAATATAAGGACAATTTGAGATATAAGGACAATTTGGGAATATAAGGACAATTTGGGAATATAAGGACAATTTGGGAATATAAGGACACTTTGAGAAAAATTAGGATAATTCGGGTATATAAGCACAATTGGAAAAAAATTTAGAAAAATACACCATTCTAGTGAAAATTTCATAGCAAAGACCCCTTTTTCAAAAAGTGAAGAGCAAAAAAGAGTCTTCATCTGAAATTTTCTCAAATTGTCCTAAGCTTTATCGTACAAATTTTTACTTATTAACCATAATTTTCCCCCAAAAATTTAAAGACTATCCATATATTTTATAAAAATTTCCTTTTTTTCTTGTATTGTCCTTTTTTATAAAATTATCCTTATATTTTCCAAAAATCTACTTATTTTCGTGAATTGTCCTTATATTTGGAAATTGTCTTCATATTTCCCCAAATTTTATTTATAATTTCTCTCAATTATCCTTATATTTTGAACTACAATTTGAAAATAAATAAGAACAATTTGGATATTATAAGGATAACTTGAAAAATTAAAAATAATTTTGGACATATAACGACAATTTATGAAAATGAGGACAATTTGGGGAAATAAAAAGACAAATTTTAAAAATATAAGGGGAATTTGGAAATTTTAATAGAGAAACTAATGTTTGCCAAATTGTCTTATTCTCCATTCCAAATTTTTATCGAATTATTTTGAAAACCATAATTTTTCCCGAAAAATATGAAGACCTTTTTTTTTTTTTTGCTCTTCACCCATATTTTTACGAAAAAGAGGTGAATTTTTGAAAAAAAAGACCCTTTTGAATTTTTGCTATATTGTCCTATTTGAGGGACGCCCAAAATCTCAAAGCGTAGGTTTGGCCATATTTATGCCATATTGTCCTCTATAGAGGGTGTCCTTCGACACCCTCTATAAAAAACCACAGTAACAAGGTTTACTTGAGATGTGTAATCGTAAGGCCAAGGCTAGACCTTTATAAACGAGTATCCTAAGATTTCTCACAACTACCCTAGAATTATTATCAGGCGGGATTGAAAGGTACCAGATTACGACGCCCACCCCCTTAATCAAACTGGACTGGCCATCAGCAACACGAATCCGAAGGAAATTCCACGATTTTCATTAATTGGGCATCAACGGCCTTCAATTCCAGGCTAAATAGCACAGAAACGAAAGAATAAAAAAAATCCAAAAAAACATTCATTACATATTAAGGTCATTATTCGTCAAATTTTCGTCAATTTTTCCCCCTAACTACAATTATAAAGTGTTGTTTTGTCCATATATCGAGCAAACTTTTCGAAAATGGCCAAATTTCTGTCGTTTTGTCCATATATACGGGTCCTTATAGCCAGACTTAAAATAGCTCAAACTGAGCACAAATATTTGAAGAAAATATAATTGAAAAAATGGTTTGAATCAGGGCATTATTTCCATTTTTTTAATCAAAACTGATAATTAAAAAATTTCAGTAATCACAGAAAAAACAAAAAAATGGTCCCATTCTGACCAATTCATTATAATTGTATTATTCGCGAGATATTTGGCTCAGTTTGAGCTATCGAAAAACTTAATCGGATGAGTCGTTTTCAAAAGACGAATTTATATAAAAATGTTGGCTTAAAACGACCAGAGGACCCGTAATAGATATGCGTAGGTATATAGTGTCTACAAAAACGATAGATTACAACCTACGCCATTACTCACATGACGATTATCATGATTTGAGAGAAATTAATTAGAAGAATGGAAAAAGTTCAGAGCAACGAACCAGAAATTTTTTCGATATGGACAAAAACACAAATTTTTAAACCTAAAGGTATCTTTTAGGCTGTCAATTTGAAGTCACTCTACTGTAGTTTATAAATAAAATTTATTAAGAAACCTTTGGGTTTGTGAAGCAAATTTGACTTTTTCAAACGTCTGTCAGAACAAAATGAAAATAGGAGGTTTTGGATTTTGCACAGAATCGAAAGAAGTGATTTCAACTGCAACAGTTTTCATATTGAAAAACATTTTTTTAGATGACGTCACTGCCAGTAGTGACTGGCCTGTAGAGTATCTAGAAACAATACAAATATAAAATTTCCTCTTTTAATTTTGACCTTGAGAGACGTTTGAAAAGTCAAATTTGCTTCAACCACCCCTTAATATGATGATAGAAAAAATTCCCTCATTTTATTATCCGCTCCTCTAGAAATATTAAGATCATGCATTCAAACGTGAATATTGATAACTTCTGCGTTTCTGGGCTGAAGATCTGGCCCCTTCGACCACTACCCAATCAATTTTCTTCTATTATTAAAGCCAATAAATACAAACATTACAATAAAAATAAGCGCTATCAAAATAGGAACACTTGATTGTGCTCCGAATCAAAAAGTTTGTCGCTAGGCGGCGCTGTCGGGATAAATGTTCGCTCAAATCTTTTGGTTCTGGAGGGTAGTTTTCATCGGAATTTTCGGGTTCGAAGATTTTTTCCGGTAATTCGTCGATTACCTCCAGTTTCTTCATATACTTTTTCTATTGCTGGTTCATTATCCTCCTTTTGTCTGGTGAGTCGATTTTGGGTATCTCCTCATTTTCGTCGGATTTAATTTCAGGAGATTTGCTATCTGAAGATTCGCTATCGGTGCGCTATCATCAGAAGAGATTTCAGATTTTTCCGAAATCTCGGTTTCTTGTTCTTTGGCGATAACTATAGCGATCAGCACAAAAATATAGAAAATTCGCATTCTGAAACCATAAAGATATAAACAAACTGCAAAATTATGAAAATAAAATTATTTGATTGTCAAAAAATAGAATCTAGGTTTTTACAGGTTATGATAATGAAAGTTCAGTAGAAAAATTAAAAAATATATATGTATTTGAAGAATTCGGCAGATGAAAGCTATCTACAGTCAATTTTCATTTTATGGAGTGGTCGTCGCGATTCAAGCGAATATGAAAGATGATAAAAATGGTCTTGATTTTAATATCAACAAAGAGTAAACTAAAGAGCTTTCTAGAGATGTCAGAAAAACAATTAAAAAAAAACGACAAATTGTTTTAACCAAGTCTTTGGCTTTCATAAAAATCAAAAAACAAAAGTTGTCTTGTATACTGACAGACGAATAGGTGCTTTTTATTTGTCTGCTAGGAACACATGGTATCAAGATTTGTTCTGCCACATCTAAAAAATTTCTTTGCCATATTTCTCAGAATATGAACTTGAACCCTTCAAAATACAGCCCAAATATCGACGACTACTCTCTTAAACCGAATAAAAAAGGTGATACCCAGACGTATAATAAACTTTATTGTGAATTATTATTGGGGAACGTCCCAAGCCAAATTGATTTATCAGGTTTAACAGACTTCGGTCATAATAAATCGATATCAAAATTAGTCTTTTCCATGTTACCCCACCCGTTAATCTTCCTTGTTCAGAGGTAAACAAAATGCCGTTTACTCTACAAGATGGAGCCAAAACAAATGTTGCCAAAAGTTTTTTTTGCAAAGTTAGCGAAAATGCCTAGGTAACTTTTTTTTTAGTTTACCCCACCAGTTTTTCCCCTGCCATTTGAGAACGGAACGAGATAATCACAAACGGATTTCAGCACCCAACAGCCAAGGGATAAATAAATGACCAAAATTTTTGATTTTCCAACGGATGTCCGGTTGAAAATCTACACAGGTGAATATATTTTCAGGTTCATAGGTTCCCTATATTAAGAGATACGAAAAGTGTAATTTGACCCCTTTAAGGGTGTCATATGACAAAAAAATTTCACCAAAAAATTCTGAGAAAAAGTTGTACAAAGTGTTGAAAAATTGGCTTCGAAGAACATTTGGTTTTCTCAGAACCGACGTTTCAATTTTTACCGGTCAATTTCCGGTATCACCGGACATCCGTTGGAAAATCAAAAAATTTTGGTCATTTATTTATCCCTTGGCTGTTGGGTGCTGAATTCCGTTTGTGATTATCTCGTTTCGTTCTCAAATGGCAGGGAAAAAACTGGCGGGGTAAACTAAAAAAAAAGTTACCCTATTCAAAATTCTCATCTGGTACCTACCACGCTTTTTGCTGGAGGGGGTTCCAATAAAGCTACCTAATATAATCGATTATTATAATAAAAAAAATTAGATGGTTCCGCCTCTAGATCTCATTTCTTCTTTATTTCTTGGATTTTTTATACACTGCAATTCTGGAATGTCAATTTCAGTTAAAACATCTTCGAATATTTTGTTAGATTGGAACGATTGAAGCGTTATAAAAGCAATTTCTTCAGATGACATTGAATTGTTTAATTTCTAAATAATCGATTTTAAAATCACATATTATTGATGTTATATACGTGTTATATAATTATATATATACGTGTATATTATATGTACCACTTATATGTATAGGTATTTATATTTACTTAAGTGGGATATAAATTTAGCGGCGCACAATGATAATTCAGTCGGCTCGAAAACGATACATCGAATAACTTAATTAAGGGGGTGGTCGTCGCATTTTAAGGCAAAAATGGGGTTTAAAATGACCAAAAGTACAGATCGTCGGACCAAACATTACCTCTCTGATATATTTGAACAAAAATCTTGCATCCTAAAAATAAATCAAAAGTGACGAATGGCTCGTCCAATCAGAACGTGCTTACAAAAATAACGGAATTATTTTTTCAAAATGTATCTCCTCCCTGAGTTTTTAGGGTACAACAATGATTAATGACTCAAATTAACCGGAGAGAACGTGAGCAAAACCAAGTTGAGTTTTTTTGAAAATTCTTGAATGTGCTCTCAGTATCACCAAAAAACTGTATTTTGACCCTTGTTTAGGGGTCTCAATCAAATGTATCTTCTCCCTGGATTTTAAAGTCACACATTCGAAACCTAGATAAATGTGCAGCTGAAAGTCCGTGCAAAACACCAAGTTGAGTTTGTCTGAGTTGTCTAAATTTCTGACTCGTTTTTCTGTAATCGTGTTTTAAATTTCAAAAATCAAGAAATTTCAACTTTTTTCATACGAAATATTTTTGAACTCATCAAAAATGCTTTCCTAGCCATGTATCAAAATAAAACGAGTACCAAAATGCTTGTAATTTTCCATATTTTCATAAAAAAGGCATAAAAATAAAATTGGAAATTTGTTTCTTTAGAGCCTCATTTTGCGACGACCACCCCCTTAATCATTCGAATAATTTGAAGCTTGAATGACGTATAATTAGGGTACGCAGCGGTAAAACTATAGTAGTTGAAAAAATGCAATGGTCTCACGGGGGTTGTTGACCCAGAAAAAAACGATTCCGGGCAGAAAAAATAAGTTTTTGACCATCTAGCCTTCAGAAAATGAGTTTTTAAAACCCTCATTCAGAGCACTGACTTCGATTAACTCGTGTGAGCACAGCACCTTTATAAAGGTGTTTGCATATTTAAAATCATCTAAAATATGCAAAAAAAACATCGTAGAATTGTCTCCTTCGAAAACATTATTAAGAATTTTGCAAGGATGTCAAAAAAATGTCTTATTTTTTTTTTGGAAATTTTGTTCAAATTTTACAGAGGGTTGATTTTTTGAGATTTTTTTCCAATCTTTTACCTCTAAAAAAATTAAATGCGACCTATTGCGTCAATTGAATAGCGACAAACGTTTTTTTGCATCTGAATCTTAACCGAATTTGTATTGGTGAAATTTTTTTTTCCGGTGATAACCGGTTCACCGGTAATTCGCAAAAAAATCGTTTTTCGGTAATTTTAAGCAATTTCGATGACTGATTTCCGGTCACGTGATCAACAGAGGAAGCAAAAAAAATTTTCTACCGTATATTTTTTCCAAGGTTTCACATGAAGAAAACCATTTGTAGCTATCTTGTCTAGTTCTCTCAGTTAATATACCGATTTATCTACGAATTAATTTATTTTTAATGGTCCATAAATTGAAAAATAACGGAAAAGTACGGCTAAATAGTATGCTTGCCGAGATCTAACCATTTAAATGTCAACCACTTTTGAAAATTTTCGAATCGGATTATTAGTAATGGGCGCTTGATCTATATCACGCCATATAATATGATATACTGTATCATATACAGTAGGTGTTGGAAATTGGCATCACACGAACTTTTGACCAAAAGTGTTGCCCATTGCGAACACCTACTGTAATTGACTTTAATCTTACTTTTATTTGTGCTAAAACGGTTTTGTTAAATATTTCTTCTAGTTCATTTAAGGACGTCTGGATTTCTTTTGTTGGAGCGTTCACGAAAAAATCTCTCCGATACTAAAATTAAGACGGTTAACTAGAAGGAAATCCAGACCATATCATTTTTATGGAAAACTCTGAAAATTTTCTGACCTTGATAGAATTTTCAATGTCTGTTAAATTTCTGGATTTTTGTGAAACTGTCTTTCGTATCCTTGGTGAGGTCAAAACAACGTCTTCAGTCGCTGCGGTTATTTCAGATACTGATGAACTTTTTCGCCTTTTAGGAGGTGTCGGCAAGCAAGAACCATCCGAAGGCTCTAACACGGACATCTAAATAAAATATTTAAAGTCTGGTAGACATACAACTACGGCTTATAGCCTTTCAGTGATAGGGAAACTCTTAAAATTCCATTATAACAATTTTTCTTTTTTAAGGAGGTTGTAGGGTCTGCGTATACTTTTTGAAAAAACGTACAAACTTCAGGGGAGGCTTGTTTTTCATATAAAAATTTAAAGAAAAACTTCCGAAAAAGCAAAATATATTTGAAATTTAAATTATTAGCGCATCATGTGGAAATTAGAAAAATTGTTCCCAAAAGATTTTTGCAAGTTGTTCAAGGATTGAAATGTTAATTAAAATTTAAGTTTGGTTATTCCTGGTTCAAGAAATAGACTGTTTACTTTTAAAACCCCGAGAAATATTATTTTTAAGATAATTTTTTTTGCATTTCCATTCTCTACAACCCCCCTTAAAAAATGACACCATTTTTTTTAATTTTTCGACAGTGTATTTTTCCTTAATCTGAGTCAGAGCAAAACTGAAATATTAATATTATTCAGGATAAAACGCGATTTTGAACCGGAAAACCGGACATTACGACCCGGAAGTGGATAAGCACGGAAGTGATGAGTCGCTAGCAGATATAAAATAAGAAAATAGGCTTTAAAATGTCTATGAACTTTGGACTGCCGTGGGAATTTGTTGGACATTAACTTTTGGTAAAACATGTTTGCTCAAATATACATATTAGATTGGCGGCGGTATCTTTCGCATCTATTTGCTTTTTGAAAATTACAAAAAAATTTGGTAGCAAAAATGTAAGAAAATTCGATGCAAAAGATACCTCCACCTTTTAGCGCATCTCGGAGAATATATATAAATGATTATTGATTGTACAATTATTCCTAAATGCTAACTTTTGATGCAGTAACCTATGGTTTAAACCCGAGTACTCCAGTCAAACGTAAGAAATGAAATTTTTAAGTGAAATAAAAATTTTAGAATAATCATTTCGACCGAAATAGAATGAAGTCTTAAAATAATTTTTTTGTTCGAAATTAAATACCAAAAATTGAGTAAAAGTATCTTTAGCATGAAAAATTGTTTCTTTTTTATTTAACAATTGCATAAAATATGCAAAAAAATAATTTTTAGACTATCTTGTTACAAAATGAAAGAAAACTTTATGTTAAACATACCAACGCTCAATAATAATGGTTGACAGAATTATTCAGAAAAAATAAACTGTAACCTTTGTTTATATGGACATGTTTTGTTTTTCGGTTTTAAGCATGTGAAAAACGGCCACTTTTGCCTTGTACAAAAATGCTTTAAAAATCGTAAGATAGCGCTAGAGAGCTAAAAAATACAAGTTAAAAAAAACCATTAATTCCTGCTACATTTTTCTGGTCTTTGAAAATTGCCGTTTTGGCCTTTTTTTCAAAGTTATGTGTCCTAATAGACAAAAGTGACAGCATTTTACTGAATATTTGCAATTAATTTTCGATGATTTATTGACACCAGAGCTTTAAGGCCTAAATTTCGCCTAGGATTTTTGAAAAACTGAAATGGTTTTGAAAGAACATGTAAAATATTTATTTTCCATTAATAAGAACGTTTTCAACGCCTTGCTAACAAAAACTAAATGCGCTCAAAGTGGCAGAAAAGTGAGATCAGATTAATCGGAATAATCCGATTCATCAGACGACGAATTCTTTTTTTTCTTCTTTTTCTTAATTTTCGAAGGCGTAGTTTCAGGAACTTCCTCGAAAGTTTCCGTTTTGATTGATTCCGAAGGACCTTCTTGAGTTATCACCTCGGCCTTTCGTTTTGTGGCTAGTGGAGGGAGTTTGCCGTGGGCTTCTAGCATCTGGCGGGCAGACGAGAAAACAGACTGTAGGATTACTGAATCTTCGAAAATCTAAACAAAGAATGTGTTATTTTTCATGTTATTTTGGCGCCGGTAGAAAACGCGGGCCAAAAAAAAATTGGTAGGTAAAAAAACAAAGAAATTTTTTGTGTGGGCGTTTCAGGCAATTCAAAAAAATGAAAATTAAATTTTTATTCACTTCCGCGATTATTTTTGAACTGATTTTTTTTTCGCATCAAAGAATTATTTTTAATTTTATACCTTTATTACAAATTGTAATTTACAAGAGTAAAAAAATCGATTTTTTTTTGCTTTAAGAATCGTATTTTTGGACAGCCAAATGAAGCCCCATGAAGCCCAATTTTTTTTACTTTTCATGCAATTTTGAAGATTATAATGATTTCGAGATTTTTTGTGCTTTGTTAACAAGCCCCTATACAATTTTTTATGTTAACTAACCAAAGAACCTTCAATATTATATTTTTGGGTATTTTGACACATCAAATTAATATCTTTCTCCAAGTCATCCAGAGATCGATATTTTTCATTTCGAATTCGTTGCCGAACTTTTTGAATATCCACAGGTTTCTAAATACAAGTTTTTAAAAATAAATGCAAAATGTGCAAAACTGAAGTTTTAAGGTTTTGTTAATTACCTTGATAAGTTCATAGTAGTCTGGTAGATCCCGTTTTGGTGGTAACATCATGAATGGATCACTTAAACGACGCCCCTCGCTAAAATAAATTAAAAATAAAAAAGTTTTGATATTATAATAGTGATTTTTTAAACCCATCTTTGAAAAAAAAATTGCATGAAATTATTATACTACTAGTAATAGTAGTATATTGTTCTATCGCCCGATTTATAATGTTTTGCAAACTGCTTTTTTGAACAATTTATTTAACTCATATGCTCAGAAATCCGTAGACACGATTAACTCAGCCGGTGTGCATATCTAAGATTATACTTACTGGTCCCGTAGAACTTTGACGTCAGATACCTCAAAAATCGTGTGATGTGATTGGTCAATACGCATTGACTCTTGTGTATTGGATTTGATCGGTCATCACGTGATTCGTTAACGCAAAAGGTCTCTGACGGCAAAGTTATACGGGACCAGCAAGTATAATCTTAGATATATCAAGGTAGGAACCGCAAAATTGTTTATTGCGAAACATTTTTTAAATTATGTTTAAATTGTAGCCCGTTGTACAATATTACTACATGATCAAGAAACATTTTTAAAAGTCGTCAGCAATTGCTTCAAAATACAAAAACATTTTTTCAATTGCCTATCATTCGAAATTTTTGTTGATGGCAATTTTAAAACAGATTTTCATTTTTCAGCAATTGCTGACGATTTTTTCAAATTTTTTGCTGATCAGGTCTTTTTTTTTAGGTAGCACAATTGTGATTCTCCCAGTCGAACTAGACAAGATAGCGACAAATGGTTTTTTGTTTGTAAAATTAAGAATAATTATTTTAAAATAAAATTTATGATATTGATATTTTTACATTTGTATTTTGGTACTGCAAAATGTAATTCAGGCGCTAAAGACACAAAAAAGGCGCAATGAATTTGGTTCGATCGCTTTATTTACAATGTTTTCGGTATCCTGCCGAGCTGAATATTAGAACCAAAGCAGATGTTCATTTAAAATCAGATAAAAATCAAAAAAAATACTAAATTAGAGGTAAAGCTGTGATTGATTAACTTCAGGAGAAAAAAATACTAGAGAAATATATATCTGTAAGTGGGCTTATTAATATCCGAGTGGGAGAAATAAATTTATAGTAGAGTAATATTTATCGGAAAGTGGAATGTATAATAGGCTATTATTAATAGCCCGTTATCATTTATCGTTATACGAGTTAATATATATATTTTGTTTTTAAATTACAAGTTAATTTTCAGGTTTTTTTTCGAAATTTAATTTACTCATCGTAAAAGCGCCCGCAAAATAAAAGTCGGATTAAATTTTAATTTGGAAGGGATATTCGTTTTAAGAAAATTCTTGCCCTGGGCGTCCCCCCCCTAATTTTTTGGGCCATTTTCCCCAGGTTTGGGGATTTTTTGGAACCCCCCAAAAACAAAACCCATTTTGAAAAAACATCTGCGACTTACGTTTAATCCTGTCATAATTCACATTAAATCCACTAAAGCTTTCATTCTTCTAACGAGTTCTTCATCTAGCGGTGGTAAATTTTTCTCCCTTATCTCTTCCTCGCTTTTTCTTTGGGCTTGGCTCTTTGGTTTTTCCGCCGAATTTTCACCTCCATCCTCACTATCTCTCTTCCGCTTTACAGGTCACGTGCACCACTCCAGAACTAAAATTTGAATTAAAAACATTATTAATATTCGAGTTTTATAAGCATGGAATTTTTTTAAATTATATAAAAACCGAAGAAAGTAGATTTGTTTTGTTTTCCATGCAACTTTTAAAGATTAAAAAGCTACCTATAAGAATGTCCTTGCTAATATCCGAAAATCCTGCCTATTCGTAGAAATTGTCATTTGATTACGCTCATCAAAAATAGAAAGTGACCAATGAAATGATCTGACTCTCGATGAAGTGTACAATGAAATGCTGGATACTCCCTACTTAGGACGTATCAGATTACATTTCCGACTTCCGTTCGGAGGATTGTTGACGGTTACGACTATACCTTCCGCTAACGGTTAGAGTTTTAGCCGGGACCCTAATTACTCGTCAAGGGTTAAAGAAAGTTTCAAAACAAGCAGTTCACTCATTAAATTTAAATCCTAACAATTCTTTCTTGCGCTTCTGTTTATGTCTCTACACACTATTTTATGCTGCATAAAGAATGATCATTATCAGGAATAATAAATTTTGACCTAAAAATAGAACATATCATGGATACCTATTGAGATCGACCTAATGAACTTTCCGTTAAAACATCAATTACAACTTAAGTCTAAAGAAAAAACACAAAAGATGGTTCCGTTACAAATTTACCTTGGGCTAATATACAGAAACTGTTTATCGTACTCTATTGTTGCGTTCGAGGTAATTCATTGCTGACTAAGGTGGGCTTCTAGTGCGTCACCTGTCGAGGCCAAAATAGAGTCTTAAGGTATATGAAAAAAACCGAGGAAGTGCTCTCCCATAAAAAATTTTTTAAATTTCAAATGCGTGAAAAACGTTAATAAAATTCCATTACTTTTTTCGGTTTTTCCTGCAATCTGAAAAAAAAATCAGAAACCGATGTAATAACAATTGGGCAAAAAGAAGCTTTTAATAGGCTGTGACGGGCTCCAAATATTTAGATGTCCTAAATTAATAATAGAAAAATAGAGCGTTTTTCTATAAAAAAGATTCTATTTATACTAAAACGCTCAATTTTACATTGTTTATTAGTTATTTTAAAAATGCTAAAATTTGGAGCCCGTCCACGTCCGCGGCATATTAAAAGCTCTCTACTTATATCTTTTTATATCAAAAGGTAGGCGGTATCTTTCGCATATTTTTCAAATTCAAAATTGTATAAAAAAGCTTGAGTGAACTTTAGTATACCAACATTTTTTACAAATTTATTGGATGCGAAAGATACTTTCACCATTTAAAGGGGCCATAAATTCCGTACGCTCGAGATTTTGCACTGTCTTCCATTGCTCGAACATCTTCTCCAATCTACGGCATTGAGCCATTGTTCCTCATAACCTTCACCATAATTAACTTAATCTTTTTTATACATATTGTCTCGAAACCTACAAAAAAAACTACAAAGTCTGCATAATTTTGATGAACTCGGCTTATTTCAAGCATCTTTTTTTCTATTTAAATTGAAAAAAACCCCAAAAATTCCGCCAAATTTGTTTGCGTATACTGTATAAATTTAAAATAGATTTTTGGTGCAAAAGATACCTTCACCATATAATTTGGTACTTACAGTATTACGATGTCGAACACCTCTTCCGAATAATCGGTCTTGTTCTGCCTTTTCTTCGGCTTCGTGAGCTTCTTCAAGAGATTTGCTAAAATACAAAATTATTACAAAACAAAAGTGAAGTATTTAATGAAGTAAATTCCTCGCTCTTTTTATATCTTTTCATAGATTGCCTCGAATTGTTATCGTTTTTGAAATATCAAAAAAAGTACAAGTTAAAACTTTTATGATTTTTACATTTCAAAATCCGAGATTTGAAAACAAACTTCAATTAACTGTAAAACTTGTCTTTTTTAAATGCCCGATGATGCCAATAGCGAAACGTTGCAAATAAAATAAAAATTACTTAAAAGTTCAATTACATGTTTTACAACGAAAAACTGATATAAAACTGATGGCTGTACTTTATCTGTGTTATACTGTATAAACAAAATAATTTCACTTTCAATTTTAAAATTGCAAAAAGTTTTCAAAAAATTTCACCAAAAATTTTTGCTCGAAATTTAAATTGAAGTTACTCTTAAAATAAAAGAAAATCGTACCATAAGAATCCTGGCAATTCCGATTCTTCCATAAGTGGTGGGACAGCTGGATCTCTATTCATGATTCTATCTTCATCGATTTTTTGGAAAAGTTCAAATTCGGCTTCACTTCTTGCCAACATCTTAATTTAAACATTATTATACTTGCTTAATGTTTTATTGATTGTGGTGCTTATTATCGACCAGGGACATTTATGTTAAAATCAATCTCTTGTATTTTTAAATTTGTAAAAAATATCACATTATAATAAAAAAAATGGTGGCATGGGGGGCGTACGAATACTTTCCGGATACTTTTTGTCTTACAATTAATTAAGTGATCCTTATAATGTAATTTAGGGCTTTATGAAACATAAAAATATGGATAATTTGTAAAGGCTATACCAGCTACTCAAGTTGACGAGCCACTCAAACATTTTTCTACAATATCGACCATCAAAAATAACATAAAAATAGCCTATAAAAACAGTGCCAAAAAATATTTGAGGAGCTTTTTACGATAAAAAAAATTTCGACTACAAAACAAAAATGTTGGCCACATTTCACATATCCCTATTCTTGATAAAAACAGATGTTTTATTCGAAAATCAATTGTTCAAATTTCTCCCAATTTATACCCAAAATGTTTCTTCCGAATCAACGTGAAATTATCTTTTATTCGATATTTTATATGACCCTTATTGAGTCATTTTGTAATTTGACCCCAACTCTTGTCGTATTACAAAATTTGACACCAGGAAATATTTCCGAAATTTTTTTTAACAAAAATGGACTTCATATATGTAGGAAAATGCTACTAAAATTCGGAATCTTACCATATTGATGGTTTCATCATCTGGAATTTCATCCTCTTCCTCGTCCATACCTTCTTGTGCAATAATATCCATCAACATTTGTCGTCTATCAGCCCCCGTTGATTTATTATCAAATTTACCGGCCTGAATAACCTTTTCGTCTACTGCCAATTTAAACCTAGCCGCGGCCAAAATACGCTCTTCTACCGAGTTCGATGTGACGAAACGCAACACCCTGACCTCGTTTTTTTGTCCGATACGATGGGCCCGATCCTGCGCCTGCATGTCTTGATGAGGGTTCCAATCGGAATCGAAAATGATTACGGTGTCGGCCGTTTGCAAGTTTAAACCCAAACCACCGGCACGGGTAGATAAGACGAAAATGTCATATTCGGAGTCTTTGGCGTTAAATTGTTTTAACAGTTCTCCACGATCATCGGCTTTTGTCGAGCCATCAAGTCGAAGATATCTATAGCCGTAAGCTTTTGAAAGGTTGAGAATAAAATAATTAATTATAAATATTACACTTTTTATTTTTAACTAAATACTTGCAATTATGATATTCATTCAAGGGGTTTGAAAAATTTTATCGTTTATTATACACGTGAAGAAAATATGGCATTTTTGACAATTTTTTTAACTCAATGTCGGTTTAGCGGTAACCGACAATCGATTCTTTATGCATTTTTAGTACATAACTTAGAAATTGTCCGAAATTTAATTTTTGTTGAATTCCTCCAAAATATACAAAAAAATCGATAGGAATTGCTTAAGTCAGGATAAAGAAACAGCATGTTACATGCTGCATGTATATAATTTTCCGGTTTAATATATTTCTGGATATATTTTTACAATAGGCACCAGGGGTTTCCCTAGTTGTGTGTTTACAATGCGCGTCACTCATTGGTCGGTTATACCAAACACAATAGCTGCGCTCACGCTAAAAATTGTCGCGAACCCGCAATATCCCCGATTAGTATTGTATGAGTGATCACAGAAATACTCAAGCACCCAAAAAAATACTACTGTGGTTTCTGTCTAAGCGGACAAAACTGGATTTTTAAACTCGGTTTTGTCCGCTTAGACTTNNAGACTCACTTCAAACCGGATTTTCAGAAAAAATGCGTAGGGTTTGCCGGTTTTGTCCGCTTCGACAGAAACCACAGTACCTAAAACATTTGTATTTTTCTGCGTTTTACATGTATTGTAATATGGCCAAAGCGTTAAAAATAAATGAATTCCGACGTCAATAACAAATAAATAATTATCCTATATAAGAAATATGATACCCTCAAATATATAATGAAATAACATACCAATAAATGTAATGTGACACCATGAAATAAAATTTGACCTAAAACATGAGTTGGAAGATGAGATGAAATATGACATGATAAACCAGAAAGACATTTAAAAAGTGGGTGGCGGTATTATTCGCATCGATTTTTTTTCATTTTAAAATTGCATTGAAACGCAAAAAAAACTTTTTCCAAATTTTTGTTGCACTTTCAAAATTTGGTTGGAAAAAAAATGAATTTATTTTTTACGTTTTTTCATAAATTTTGAAATTAAAAAAAATATATGTATCGGATAAAAGATACCGCGGCCTTAAAATGTTAATTTCTAGTGTAGAATGGCATACTACACTAGTAAGTCATTTGTATTGACATGAACTTTAAAACATTTTCAGAACAAATATTCAAATTATATGGTTTTAACCTTATTAATTCAATTTTTGTCAACGTGAATGATTAGTTGTCAAGACAGATGAGTTACCAGTAAACAAAATGGTTTTTCGGATGATTTTGATGACATACTCGAATTATTTTTTTGTTACAATTTCACGAAAGTAACTAATAGGCTATCAGATTTAATCAACCATTCCTGTAAAGTAATCTTCCATTAAACTGATAACCTGAGTCATTTGCGTGAAAATAAGGACCCTGTGATCAGTTCTTTTCAGTTTTGGCAAAATTCTCTCCAAGAGCTCAAATTTTCCAGCAGAACGGACCAATGAGAGACCTTCGCAGGTAGTGTGCCCAACACCATAGTGTTTTTCGGCAATGGCGCGCTCCACGTGTTCGAACATGTACGGGTGGTTACAGATTTTACGCAGTTGCATAATCGTGTTCATGAGGGCCTTTGATCCAGCACTAAATTGAAAAAAAATTATTGTACAGTAATTATCGGGAAAGCCTCAAAATCAAATTTTAGAAAGAGTTTTTCAATGTCGCGAAAAGCGGCTTTGTACATAAGTAAAAATAGTGGGTTTATATTTTAAACGCGTCTTTTCGCGAGATTTTAAGAGCTCATAAAAAATTCTCTTTAGAAAATTTAAATTGACCAAAAAATTGCTAGTTTTTTTATATTTTTTCCAATTTTATAAAATCTAGAATTTTGATTGTTAGTTCTAGAAAATTCAGTGACAAATGCAAGGTATAGCATATCACGTGATACAAGCTCACAGTGGTGTTCAAAAATTATTTTTCTTTCGGAATCGATGCACAAGGATCTGGCCTACGTTATCGTTTGATCTATATTATATAGACTATATATGATCAATCAAAAGTTATTTTTAAATATGTCCAAAATTTTGATGAAAAATCACGATTTTTCATATAAAATGTTTATTTTTCGCTATAAAAGGAGATAATTTCACTTCTGATATTATTTCCAGGTCGACATAGTAATTAAGTAACTCTGTTGACAATTTTTAATTGCTTTAGCAATTTAAATTAATTTTTAAAATAATTTAAAAATTTTCGTGGAATACTCAAATGCACGAAACACTTTTCTAAAAACTGGCTGTTTTCAAATTTTAATTGACTAATATTTGAACAAAATTTCCAAAAAAAAGATTGAGTAATTTTTTTGGGATCACCGCATAATTCTTTAATGTATTTGGAAGAGACAATTCTACGATGTTTTTTGCACTTTTTCGATGATTTTAAGTATGCTTGAGCTTATATATAGGCTCTGTGCTCACACGGGTTAAGGTAATTTGAGTTGAGCTTTCAAAATCTCGCGAAATGATGCAGATTACTTTTCAAAATAAATTTTGTTTCAAAAAAACTTTGCAAAATTAACGCTCATCACTCCCTTAATTCCAATGATGCTAACCTTTTATTTTTTTGATCTTTTTGGTCGACCAACATATATCCTTGTTTCATATGTTTATAAAGTTGTCGCTGAAGTGCACTCATTTCACATCTGATAATATGCTCAACCTTATCCGGCAACTGAGTTTCGACTTCTTTTTTCAACCTACGCAACAAGAACGGTCGGAGGACCTTGTGCAAACGTCTGATAATCAGAATCGATTCTTCCTCATTCAGCTCGACCTTTTCACGGGGTATACCATTTTCATTTATTTTTGAAAAAAGCCTATATAGGATACTATAGTATATCTTTACAAGTTTATTGAAACTTGAAAAATGTGTAGGAAAATATTTAAAATTCAAATTTCTAGAATATTTTCTAATCGTTTTCAAAATTTTATTTCGGTATTGACAGTCAATCATTGACTACAACGATATTATGAAAGTGTATTTTTAACAAAATTTTGTGATATCATATCGCCATTTCATTTTTAACCGGTATACCGAAAGTGACCAGTCGACAAAAATAATTTCTGGATTTGGACTTGCGGTTTTCTGAAAATCGGTCCCACCGCAAAAGTCAGGAAACAGTTCTAAAGCAGAAAAGGCTTGTTTTTGTTACTGGAGTCATATTACACGGATTTTTTTTTAGATTCTAAATTGAATTATCTGTCACATACTGTGTAATATGACCCCACATGAGTGATTTTCAAATATTTTGAAACGTGGTGTCATATTACAAGATTTAACTCCTTAAAATTTTCTTTGGAAAATAAAATCGACGAAATCAATTATCTTTACATTGTAGATTAATTTAAATCATCAAAATAAATGGTATACCTCCCTTTTCACCACTGGCAGCAAATGGGGCGTTGAACCACTGGTCAAAAGTGGACACTGATTTGAAAATGGAGGGCAAAAGGAAATTCATCAACGCCCACAATTCTGGCAGCTTGTTTTGAAGCGGCGTACCGGTCAATAGGAGCCGGTGAGGGGAAAGGTAATGAGTGTTCAAAATTTGGGTCAATTTGCAATGATGATTTTTCATTCGGTGACCTTCGTCAATAATTTGATACTTCCATTTGACCTTGGAGAGGACAGGTTTGTCCTTGATGATATATTCGTACGTTGTTATAAGGACATTGAACCGAGAAGTACGGACAAGATTAGCCAGAACTCGGCGAGTATTTGGAGAACCTAAATAATTTTTTGCATAAAATAATTCATCGAGGGTTCAAATTTGAGGAGGGATATTTTCACTTACCAAAGATTTGAAGGAAAATTTTGCCTTTTTCATGCAATTTTAAATTTACGGGTTTATGGTTTAAAAAATACGGGTTTATGGCTAAAGATTTTTCGGCGAGGATTTTTTCTGATTGGGGTATATTTTTTTTAAACCAGAAAAACATATCACGAGCTTATGCTAATACCGCCGAAAAATACGCGTAAGTATAATCTTCGATATTACATTGGAAATATTAGGCGTCGGTATCTAAAGCATTGAAAAATGTTTTTCAAATGTTTTTCTACCAATTTTTCTACTTGTGAAAAAAATAATTTAAAATTTTAATATAAAACGAACAAAATTGTTTCTATTTTGTCTTCTACCAAATTTGTCTAAAAAAAATTAGCCCGAATTTTGGCAGAATTTTTTTTTGAATTAAAGAAAAAATTATGTGCTAACGGTACCGCCGCATAAAATTTTTCATCCTTTTTGAAAGTATTTCACTATTATATGACTAAAAATAATTTCCATGAGAAAAATACATTCACCAAAATTTTAATTTTTTTTACCTTTATATCCAATTGCTGATACTGTGGGTGCCCACTTTCCAAATTCCAGCACCCAATTTGACAAGGTTGACAAAGGTACAATAATCAAAAAGGGTCCATTTTCATTTTTCCTCTCAATAAGATAGCAAATCATGGCAATAGTCTGAATAGTTTTTCCCAACCCCATTTCGTCAGCCAAAATACCGTTCAAGTTATTATTATATAACGAAACAAGCCATTCTAAACCCTTAACTTGGTAAGGTTTAAGAGTACCGCCAACGAGCATTTTTGGCTGTTCGCAAATGGTCTCAGAGACACCATGAGCTTGTAAATAGTAGGATTTTTCGCCGACGGTTTCTTTTGCTTGGTATTCGTCCTCGCAATCTCGGCCGTCTTTTGATTGACTTTTGTTGGAGCTCTTTTTCTTCTTCGGTGAGTTTTCATTTTCTTCCGGTTTGATTTTGACTCTTCGTCCTTGACGGCCCAAGATGGGTTATTTTCGAGAAATCGATCGAGATCACTTCGTTTCGGCGCCTGAAAAATTGATTACAGGCAAAATAAATACACAAAATTGAAAGTTTAGATTTCCAACAATTATTGTTAAAAACTGTTACAACATGTTGTATTTATTTAGCTTACCTGAGCGAAAAATAGCACCCCTTAAAAGCGTAAAATTTTTTTTTGTTATCATTTTTCTTTATTTTTGTATATTTCAGAAGAAATAAAAATCATGTGTTGCAACATCAATGTGGTGCTATTTTTTGCTCAGGTAAGATAAATAAATAAAAACACCTCTTTCAAAAACTATTTTTTTAAATATAAATTCTAAACACAAATTTAATGTTTCATAGACATATATATTTCCTCAAAATTGACATATTTTTAGCGAAACAAAAAAGATTTTATTCGAAATTTGTACATTCAAAATGTTTTAAAGGCTAGAAAATCGCAAACTTTTATTCAAAACTAAGTTTCAAGGGTAAGTTTCACGGGTAACCAAAATCGTGAAATTAAAAAAATAAGCATTATTTTCCAATTGTCTTGTATAAGTATGGATCATACTGTATGGTTGATTCTTAATTTGATTTGTATTTAGCATGAAAACAATATCACTTTCCGTTTCCAAAATACCAAAAAATCCGTTTTTCAAGGTTGGTTCAACCGGTTGGTTCAATATGGCACCATAAAAATTAAAATAAGATTACGAACATAAAAATTTTTCATAGTATTGGTATGTTTGGGAAAAGAGTCCTTCAGGCTCAAGCCTTTCAAAACTCTTTCCAGACGATACAACCCCCTTAAGCATAAAAAAGGATACGTCTCGATAGTTAAGGGCCTAATTTTTGTTCAAAATACGATTTTTGTCCATGAATATTTTTACTTTCAACAATCATTACTACTCACTTCCAAGGCATTAAGCTGTTCGCCAGTGACTTGATTGAAGACGGGAACTCTGGGATCATTTTCGTCTTCTTCGACTGTTCCGTTTGCCGTTTTCTTCTTTTTGGCCGTTTCGTCTTTATGACCTTGCAACATATCCGTCAACTCAGTGATATACTCGTCGGTTTGTTCCAGCAAATAAGCAAGACGACGATCTTTTTTCTTATCGATAAGTTTTCTATGGAATAAGTTTTAGACGTCTGGTTTACTCTGGGACATTTTTAAGACGTCTCGTACCGGTGAAAAAATCAAACGGTTTTATAGTACAATTTTGACGCAGGGCCTGTCAAAGCGAGATGTTTTATAGCAAATTTTATTGTCGACGAGAAAAAAAAGGCGCAGCAATTGAAAACAAATTTGAAAAACCTCTGGGTAATTATTTGTGAACCAAAAAGAGGCGATGGTATAATTCACCTCGAATTTTTTTTAATTAAAATTTCCATAAAAACCGCAAAACAATTGATTATAAAAAAATGTACTATAGTATATAAAAAGTTATGACACAAAAATTATACAAATTTTTTTTTGAAAAAAACGAAATAGTGCGAAAAAACGAGATATTGATTTTTTCGATAGAAAAGTAGATTATATTTTAAAAATGAACTTTGTAAAAAAAAGAATCCAATGGTTTTTTTCGATTTTAAAATTATTTTTTTCCAAAATGAATATAATGTCGTTTTTATGAAATGTTAAAATTAAAAAAAAATGATGCGAAAGATACCCAAGAAAAATAATTAAAAATTTTAGCAAACAATCTAAAAATTAAAATTAGAAATACCATTTGATAGTCTGAAGCTAAAAATTTGACCGTTTTTTGTCAGTATTCACTAGATAACAAAAATATTATATGTGCCGAGATCCAGATATTATCCACATAAATTTTTTTGAATCGATGAACTATTTTCGAGAATATTCGACGTTTTATATCCCGCATGTACGAATTTTTTTTGTGCAGGTAACTTGAGCATGGGATTTTTATTAATAATGCGAAAGCTACCACCGCCAATTTTCTTACCTATAACCTTCTTCATCTTCGGCCATCAAACGTCTCATACGTTCTTTTTCCAATCGTTCCTGTTCTCGTTTTTGCCTTGCTTCCGTATTACTGTAGTAAGCGATGAGAGCTTTATTGGATCGAATAATTTTCGTTCGATTATTTCGATGATATTCATGGAATTCTTTTTGGTGGTTGATAACTTGTAGTAAGAAATCTTGGTGACGTTTTTTCTTACGACGTTCGGCTAAAATTTGATGGTTACATAATGTGTGCAGACGAATTATCGGCATGTTTTATTTGTTTTGGAAAAAAACAATGAAATTTTTTTCAAACTATTATTATTATTGCTCCAGAAATTTTCAAATATTTATAAATAAGTTGACATAAAATATATTTCTTGTGGTTATCATAATGCTTGAGTCTAAAAGAAGTTTGTCTAAAACAGACATTTTGAAAATAATAAAAAATAGGCGAATTAACCCCGAAATTCCCTATGAAATTTTGCAGCTTAACTATGAGAGGGTAACGCATTTTAAATAGAAATAGAATTTCAGTTGAAAACGTTTAACCCTACTCAAACCCTGAAAATTGTTAAAACAATTATTTATTCAAATAAAGGGTTCTAGAGTATTTTTTTCGGATTTAACTTGCGGCAAAATTTTGAGTTGGGTCTGATTTATTTTTAATTTTCAAAACTATTTTGACATTTTTCTTGAAAATTTACAGCATGAGTCTTTCCGATTTCTCCTCTTTTTTACCCAGACGGCTAGACAGCCAAAATCCTAAGCAAAGTATAGGCAATTTTGGCTGTCTACCCGTCTGGGTAAAAAAGAGGAGAAATCGAAAAGACTCACGCTGTATAGTTATTTTTTCTAATTTTAAAAGTACGTTTTTTCAAATTATTTATAACGAAGTATTTTCAAAATCTTTTAATGACATTGAATTCAATTCATACAATCACGTTTTACTATTTTTTTTCATAATGATGTTTATTCTAATTTCTACAATGATATTTATTGTGATTTTAACGTATAACTTTTTTCTTATATTTTGAAATTTTTATAATGACATTTTTCCAATTTTTTAATAATAACGTTATTTAATATATTCACCTTCAGTTTTATGTTGTCTTTCAATCTTTTCTGTAATTCTTGCTTCTTTTAAAGTCTGTCTTTTTGGTCGTCTATATGCTTTTGTATTCAAAGCAGTTTCTAGAGTAGTATCTCTTCGCAAAACTCCCATAACGTCCTGTCGAAGTTGCCTCTGAAATCCCAAAAGCCTCAAGCTTCTCAATTCAATTTCCGCCCTAGTTCTCAGATCAAAGGGCAAATTTGCAGAGAGATTTTCAATTTCTGTGATTCGATTTGCAATTCTCGCATTTATCCGCTTTTCACCTTCTTGGAGAATAATTTCAGGATCGATGCCTTTTGGTTTCTGGATCGGGGTGATTCGGTGTTGACCGTATCCAGGGCGTTTATCCCGTAACAGTTCTGCCAGATCATTTGTGGGCTCTGGAGCTGGGGATTCGGTCCAAAGAGCTATTGTTAATAAGTGTTAACAAACAGAAAGAATCAAAGAAAACGTAGATAGCGACAAACGGTTTTTTGCATCTGAATCTTGACCGAATTTGTAGTGGTGAAATTTTTTTACGGTGGTTACCGGTTCACCTGTAATTCGCAAAAAATCGTTTTATCGGTAATTTTGAGCAATTTCGATAACTGATTTCCGGTCACGTGATCAACCTAGGAAGCCAAAACAATTTTCTACAGTATATTTTTTTTCCAAGGTTTCAAATGCAAAAAAACATTTGTCGCTATCTTGTCTTTAGAATTAATTTTCCTAGTCGAAATCACAATGGGACAGTCTTAAAAAAAACGACCTAAGGGACAACCACCCCTAGTCATTACTATCACGGGAAAACCATAGGCGATATCGAGAAACGTTTTTTTGCATTCAACTGCCAACTAAAAAAGCTTTATGGAGATTTTTTTTCTTTTTTATCGGACTGCCGGTTCACCGGTAACTGGAGATCTATAAAATATAGTTCAAGCAGTAAATGTGTAGATTTAACTTTCCGACTTATTATTAAAGAAAAAAAATTTTGGGCCCATCGAGATTCGAACCTACCCAAAAAATTACATTCCGTTTTATATCCGGTGAACCGGATGTCAAATCAACTTAATAAAATTTCTCCATTGAGCTTTTTTAGTTGGCAGTTGAATGCAAAAAATTGTTTGTCGATATCGCCTATGGTTTTAAAAAACTACTCTTAAGAGATATTCATGCTATAAGATTTTATTTTTCTGGATATGATCAGAATATGCTTTTACATTTTTTAATGGGTTCCTTTTTTGGTGATATTTGTTCTGATTTTTTAGCTTAGAAAATGAAGACAAAATTCAGAGTCTTAATACTAGCTACATTATTATGGTGTTTGAAAATAAAAATAATCTTCGAAAATTTTGCTATTTTGTCCTCATAGTCTATGACTCATAGACGAACCAATTATTCAAGATTTTTAAAATTACGAAGCGATTGGAAAAATCTAAGCTGATTTTTTCTAGACAATGTGCTTATATCGAAGAACCTGCCTAGTGTAATTTTTATGTCAATCGTCTATGTTTTTATGTTGTTATTGACATAAAAATTACACTAGGCAGGTTCTTCGATATACAAACACGACGATATTTTTTAGTTTGAAAGTAACAAAAAAACTTTTTAAGAATAAATTAAAAAGAATCATGCTAATTACGTCACCAAAAACTACACACCTTTTGGTGTTTCGAGCTGATTTGTCGGTGTTGCTTCCTCTGAACTCTCGGTTTTCACCTCGACCTTTTGACCCTCTGGTTCGTCTTTAGTTTCCAAAGGCGCAGTGGATGGTCTAGATTCTCCTCCTGGCCCAGGAGTTGGCGGATTGGATTGGTTTGTGGTGGAGGGTGTTGAAATCGGTGGGGTCGGATTGCTGGCTTCGGGCTATAATCAGTGTTTAAGAAACAAAATAAAATGCAAGGTGGTGTCAAATATCAAAAATATTTTTGTTACAAATTTCTCTTGAAAAACTATTTCTTTTAAAGATTCAAAAAGTGTAATTTGACACCCTGGATAGTGTCAAATATCTGAAATATTATTGTTAAAACAAATTTTTCAAAACTATCCTAGAAATTATATTGACCTTCAATTACCGGTTGACCTATAAAAATGAGTTGAAATGATTTTTTGAACCATAATTTGAAAATTTGACGGGTGATCTAAAAGTTATTTTATCTTGTATTAAAAAAGCTACCTGAGCAGGAGTAAAAGGAGCCGGCTCAGTTTTTGTAATCGCTGGTGGTGGCTGGGCTGCTTGGGCCACACTTCCGGTACCACCAGGAGTAACCGGCTGGTTAACCGGAACACTTGCCGGTGGAGCAGCAGCAACTGGTGGTCCGGCTGATGGCGCTGCTGGACGAATCTGTCCTTTTACCGCTGAAAGCAAGTTTGGATCTATTAGCTGGGTTCTTGAAAGCTGCTTGTAGGCCATTATTTGGGCTCGGAGCTGGCCAAGTTGGGACGGTGTAAATGTAGAGTGGTGAGATCGCCGGAGTTGAGATTCAGCCTGTCGAATGGCGTTTACTTAGAAAGGTTTAGTTTAGGTAGAAATTTTGAAAAATGAGCTCCCTACCGAAACTTGTGGCCATATTGTTTTTGTTTTGAAAATCAGTCCGAAATTTTTATTTTTGCAAGATAAAATTTTGTATAGCACACATTTTTCTTCAAGTTCTTAGAATTTTTTCGCCTACGCATTTTTTATATACATGCTGTATCTCTTTAACGGATTTATCCTGATTTTAGACTGCATTTTTAGCCCAAATCTTTATATAATTCGGCTTTTGAAAACGACTCATTCGATTAAGTTCTTAAACAGCCGAAACTGACCATAAATATTGCGAGAAAAATGAATTAAAATTGTCCGAATCAGACCATTGTTTCGATTTTTTTTACAAAAACCCATTATTAAACAATTTCAGTAATCTCTGAAACAAATGAAAAAATGGCCCGATTCATACCATTTTCTTTATTTTATTTTTCTCTAAATATTTGTGCTTGAAGTTTGAGCTTTCTAAGAACTTAATCGGATGAGTTATTTCCAAAAGCCGAATTATATAAAGATTTGGGCTAAAAATGCAGTCTAAAATCAGGATAAATCCGTTGAAGAGATATACATGTATCAAAAGATAGGAGAAAAAAGTCGACCAAAAATGTATACTTCAAATAATGCGCTGTGAAAATGTACCTAGCTGGTGATATCTTGGATCATGCATTTTTCCTTGCTGTTGCAATTGCTGTAAAGCTTGTTGCATCGATGTCAAATTTTCGGCAGTATATCGTGGATTTGAAGTATATTGTGGTCCAGTCGGTGGTCCACTTGGTATAGGCTGCCCCATTTGCGAAGCACCGTCAGGAGGGCCTCCTGGAAACTGTCTAGGGGGTCCGGTAGGCCCAGAAATACTGGGTGCCGGTTGACCGGTTGCCATTGCATTTGTCTCTGGCTGTTCTTGGTTCGGTTGCGGTGGCGCATCGTTTGTGGTTGCGGCAGGGGAAGCCGGCGGGCCAGAGGCCGAAGGAGGTCCGGATGTGAGGGCATGTTGCTGGGGTGGACCCTTTCAAAATACATTATTGATATGATGAAATACACCACTAATAGAAACGACAAAATTAATTTCAATTCATAATTATGAAATTCGGTTCTCCTCAAAATATGCAAAAAAATATATTTTCAATGACGGTGGTATCTTTCGCATTGTTTTTTCTGATTAAAGACTCTACTGTAGTCTACTATCCAAATTTTTGTTTCATTTGATTTTTTTCTGATAAAAAGAAGTCTACTATAGTCTACTACAAATTCATTTTTCATCAAATACATTTTTTAGCGGTGGTATCTTTGGCATTGGTTTGTTTATATAAAAGTGGTCTACTTTCCAAATATAAAAACGTTGAAGGCATCTTTAGCATAGATTTTTTTTAATTTGGAAATTCCATTAAGGGGAGTACTGGTCGCTGGTTTTATGATTCCTTAGGGGCAATATAAATACTCCAAAATGACCCGGGGTGATAACCAAGTGAACAACCGACCAAATCATCAAAAACATTTTTCGAAATTTTCTATTTTTTTCTTTAAAGAAACTTTATCTAAAGAACTTTTTAGAAGACTTTAGAAGTATTTTTTTCAAAATGAAGTTAAAAAATAACGTTAGCTTCAGATTTATACCAGGACGGGTAAAACTCCAATATATACCTTGACGTAAGCCAACTTTCTGATCAGTGTTTCAGTAGCTTTCTTTTAAGCCTACTTACAAAAAATCGAAGAATTTTTTTTTTCGAAAATTTTCTCGTGGGTCCTTAAAAAATCATATTTCGATTTAGGGTCGAAATCGCAAAAGTGCTCGAGTTTATTTGTTCGTATTTGTTAGCTAGTTAGTAAAAAAAATGAATGAATTTTATAATTTTCCTAGGAGGAAGTAGTTTTTCCGACAAATAATTGCCAAAAACGGTGGTTTTTCTCACATTCTAGAAAACTAGAGCGAATTAGAAAAACTGGTCGAGTTTATTTTTGGTCTACCACTTTTACAAGTTATGTCAAAATTTCAGCCAATTGCAACATAAAACCTAGGAGGAGATAGTTTTACCATTTTGGCTTGGTCCTCTTGTGTCGCTATGTGGTGGGGAGTGTATGCATACAAAAAAGTTTTGGCACATCTTTCACGCAAGCTAAAGTCTAGTTCTACAAACTGGCTAATCTCAATAATATCACCGACGCCCTGGTTGGCTATATTTTATCGAGAAAAATCAATTCCAGCAACCAGTACCCCCTTAAAACGCAAAAAACGAGAATTTTTCAGAATTTGAAAGTCAGCATTTGACAAGATAAAAATCTAAAGAAACTCTGTGCCCTGTAAACATGGCATAAAAGTGCTGCCAAAAAACATAAAAATGGTTAACCTCGAAAGGTTTCATCGATTTACTTAATTTGTATACCTGGTGGGGTCCTGGTCCCTGGGGATTTACTGGGGCTGGGACGTGATGTGTAGGTTGGGCAGTTGGATGAGAAGCGGGTGGTTGACCTTGAACTGGTGGTTGTCCTTGTGGTTGACCATGTGGTTGATGTTGTGGTCTTTGTGGATAATGATGACCAGGGGGGTATTGACCGTACGATTGCTCCGGGTGTCTAGGAAAGGGTGGGGAATGAAATTGCGAATTTGGTATTTTTGAGAATTTATATTTTTTCAGCTAAATTAAATAAAAAAAGGTTTTTTCCAAAGAAAAATAAATTTTATTTGAAAAAATAAGGTGGGGTTTTTTTTGGCTCAGGTAGCTTTTTTTTAAATCCGCCAACTCAGTCATTTTTCTCGATGACCAAACCAGATATCAACAAACAGTTTTTTTCTATGTCTAGCAAGTAAATTTGTGGCACCCATTTTTTTTTGTTTTTCTCTCCTTCGGTTTGCCGGTAATTAACTTTTGAAATTACCGGTTTTTCCGTAGCAAATTAAGAGAATTTTCGAAAAATATTTTTTTTTAATAAATAAATTAATTTAAAATGTATTTCTTTGCACGTTTATGTTCATCAATAACCACTTTTCAACCGATTATTATCAAGAACATATATTTCGATTAAAATAAACAAAAAAAAATGAGCTGACTGAGATTCGAACCTGTGAACTTCCGGTTTAAAACATCATTTACCGGTTGACCAGGCAAAAACAAAAAAAATTGGGTCCCACAAATTTACTTGGCTACACATAACAAAAAACCGTTATCAGGCAAATTAGCTTACCATTTCATGAAAACTACCTTTTTTGCAAACAAATTTGGTAAGCGAAAAATACACTTGCCTTATTTTTTCAAATAAAATTTATTTTTCTCAAAATATTTTCAAATTTTCTAGAATTTTTTCCACCCTATTCTTGGATACTGTCCCGGATGTTGTCCTGGGTGATACTGGCCAGGATGGTATTGCTGATGCGGCGACATACCAGGATGTACCATGCCGGGGTGCTGTGGGTGACCAGCAAATTGACCGGGATAACCGCTTGGGTGACCTGGTTGACCACCTGGTCCAGGATGACCAGGACCGGGTTGATAATTTGGCGCATGACCATGAGGAGGCTGACCACCTCCACTAGGTGGCGCACCTTCCATTTTTTAATCTGAAAAAATCACAATTGTTACTTTATGAAGTACTGTCGGCAAAAAAAGTATCCGAAAAGTTTTCCTGGACAAATAAGGCCAGAAAATTAGTATTTGTCAGGATGATCATATGAACTGTTTTACCGCCAGAGGGCTCTGAACTTGGATGCTATCGGAACATTATCCAGCTCAAGTACACATCAGATATTCCTAGTTTTAATCAGAATCTCGTCGCCTTATTTAGCTTAAAAGTGTAGAGAAAATTTTCAGATTTCACTACATTTGAAAGGTCATCTACTGTAATTAATTTGAAACTTCAGAAAAGTCTGATGTGTAATTTGGGCAAAAATGTTCAGATACTAATCAAGTTCAGAGCTCTATGGCACTAAAACGGTTCATATGATCACCCTGCGACCACGGCCGATCAGATTTTTTGGTCTTATTTGTCCAGGAAATAATTTTCAGAGAAGTTTTTTGCGGACACTACTTCTTTTAGACGAAGGTTGAATTTGTAAAGGGGTTTAAATGAATGTTCAAATTTGCAGCTTTTTAAAAGAATGAATGCTGTTGATTCTGGACCAAATTCTGGTTGACCAACTGGTTACTCTCGGACTGGTTTTGTGGTTGGCCACGAGATTGCTGAGCACCTGATTGGCTTACTGGCTGACTAAACTGGTTTCGCTGCTGCTGCTGATACAGGAACCCGCCCTGTAATATATAAAAGTTAGATTTGATCATCAGGAGTAAACACGTCTGGTCGACTTTTTTTAAATGCCTATCGTTTGATTCAAAAATGCGTAGGTGGAAAGTAGCATTACCATTAAAATAACATGTTTGCGAATTGTTACATAATAAAGCCCCAAAAGGCAGAACTGCCGAAAAAAAATAAAAAACGTACTTTTTAGATTTAGTTTTATAGAACGCCTCGAATTATTATGGCTTTTGAAACAGCAAAAATAGTACAAATCGAGATTATTGACCACTCGTTGTAGCGGATTAGAAATACGGATCAATAAAAATCAGATCAAACTTCAATTACAAGTTTTTTTTGCAAAGAAATGATATTAAACTTTTGAATTCGAATCTAATAGAATAGAATAGATATCGGAGCTACGAAATAGTCCGTATCTATGTCTATCATTACGCTACAAAACAACTTCAATGTAGCTTTTGAAACAAAAGTATAGAGACGTTCACTCTAACTGGTACAACTTTTTGGATCGGTATTTGTACCAGTAAGGGAGCGAGGACTGTATAACATTTCTAAAATTTGAATTTGAACGGTAATACTTTTTGACGCCTACGCATTTTTAAGGGTGAAGATAGTCGTTTGAAAAATAATTTAACTTACATTGTTCGATAAGAATTTTTATGCATTGAATTCGGTTGTTTTATATAATATAAATTATATTATAAAAATTAATCTATTAATTGCATTTTTGCCCATTCACATGTTTTTTCTACAAATTCGTAGACTTTTCGCGCGTAAAAGCATTTTTCTAACAAAAGATAGGAAATTTTTGTCGACCAAAAATGTATACTCAAGTCATTTTATAAACAAAATTGGAAACTTTGGTCCGGTAAATTCTTGCAATACATTTTTGTCACAAATTGATACCTGCCAAATCATAAAACCGACAAAGATGGGTATTTAAATTAGACGTACGTATTTTCGCTGACCAAATTGATTTTAGAAATTTCATAAAACAGAAAATATTTTCTCCTTTTTCAGCGAAAAATACATGAAGCCATCGAAATATTTTCACTCAAAGCCACGAAATTATTTTCGTCGATATACTGTAAGTATAATATTTGGCCCGAGCTTAAGGGGGTAGCGGTCGCATTAAATGTACTTTTGTACTCCACTTTATCAGAGACAAAACTGCTGCAAAACTTTTGAGAATAGCATTTGGTAGATCTATCCTTAATCTTCAAAAATAATCTATCAGATTAATTTTTGGCCGACCTGGTGACCACATTGCAACGAGTTCCAGAACACTCAATCGAAATTTCAAATCCCTACTCCTCGTAGGCTCACATACGATTCACTCAAATTGGAATGAACCACGGAAACAATATTGCTCGTATTTAAGGGGAATTAGATTTTTTTAATTTTGGACAGTATTTTCTACTCAAAGCTAATCAAATTTCGCTCTCAATCACCCTTGGTTAAGCAAGGCGGTCAAATGTTTAAATTGGTTTCTAAACGCATTTGTAACCGAATGAAAATATGATCGTCAGTCAATTACATTCAAAAGGTGATTGCAAAGAAAATCTGCTTACAGCTTTTTGATATTTTGAGGTTTCTGGTCGAAAATGTGGTTTCAATGTTTTCCAAAAAAAATACTCAGAAAAATTCTCAAAAAACGAAATTTCGAACTTTTTTTGGAATTTTTGTTTTGTTTTTTCAAGTAAGTTTATGCTTTCTGAGTGGTCTAGCAATGTCGTGCTATTTTAACCCCCAAAGTACCCTAAAAAGAGTGCGACCACTACTACCCTTAAAATTGATTCAGCAGAATAATGTATTTTTAACTACAAAGTTTACCGAACAAGATTAAAAATTAAAAAAAACTACAACGATAATAATTAATAAAATAGTTTGGTTTTATGTGATTATATTTTTTGGATTATTTTAAATAACCGTATTTATCACGAATTTCTCAGAAATTTAACTGCAGTAGAGAGCTTTTCATAGGACTAGAACGGGCTCCAAATTTGAGCCTTTTTTTCTTCAAATAAATTTTAAAAATTGAAATTTTATCGTTTTTTTGTATAAAAATGAATTTGTTTGATGAATTAATTTGAAAAAAATGGCTAAAAATTGAGGCTCATTAAAAGCTCTCTACTGGTAAAATGCGTACCTTTAAAAAATAAGCAACTAAGCAACTAATTTCCGACCAAACCACTTTATAACAACTAAATTACCAAAATTTTTCATTTAAATTTTATTCTATTTTAATAAAATTTTTGTTATAAGATATAGATATTTAAGATATAGATATGAAATAAAAAAGTTGTTCTACCTATTTCCTTGAGGATACCTGAGAAACCAAATTTTGATTTTTAAACGTTAAATTTGATTCTATCGGCAGAGTCGGCTCAATCGAATTCAGATCGGCACTAAGCGACATTTGCTGATTTTGCGAAATTCCATTATTTGAAATAGGCACGGCGTAGAGTCTGTTAGACTGGTTTAGATTTGGTTGAATATTGACCATACATAGCTTTTGGTTTTGGCCGGAAGTTTGCTGAAATTGCCAGCCGTTTTGACTCTGGACAAGCTGGTTGGGGAACATAGGCTGGTAGACACTATTCGATTTCAATGGACTTGAATTTTGCCTTGTAAAGGGATAGGCGAAAAACAAAAATAACACGTAGCTTGCAAATTTTGAAATTTCATGGACAAATTTTTCAAAAAAAACGAGAAATTTATTTTTTGCGTTTTTTATGCCATTGTGAAATTACAAAGAAAGAGTTGCCAAAAATACCTCCAGCTATTTATTAAATAAAGGACACCTGGGTTTTGTATGCGTGTTTCACGTTTGACTATCTTTTACGTTGAAAAAAGGGGATCAGGTCAGTTTTTTAGATATCTGCAAACGGAGTTTGAAGTAAGGTGGTTTCTAATATTTTGGGTAGCTAAAATTTTATTTATATAAATATTTAATTAAAAGTTCGATTTTATTTTTGACATATTTTCGGATTTCTCGATTTTCTCAAAATCCTTTGGTCCGTTTTCTAGATTAATCAAAATGAATTTCTAGATAAAAAATCGGTACATACGATCTTTTTGATATTTTGGGCCATATAATATCATAACTTTTGTCGTTTCCGGTATTTTACCGGTTTTTAACGTGCAGAAATCAATAACTGGAAGTACCGGAAATAATAAAAACCGGCTCAATAGTGGAATACCAAGTGAAGTGATAATATGACCCAAAATATCAGAAAGATCTTATGTGCCGATTCCGACGTATCTCAAACTCCGTTTGCAGATACCTTAAAAGACTTCAGGTCAACCAATTCTCAATTTATCCAGGGTTAAATCAGTTTGCCGATCCCGAACCTGCTCAGCGAAGGCGCTATAAAAGTCTGATGAATTTGTGGATTGTTCACTTGTGTATAGAGCAGCTGCTGCCCAGTACTATCCTGGTGTCCATTATTACTTGTAACTCCCCGGTTTGAATTAGGCATTTCATAAATTTTTTGATGTTGAATTTTGGGTGATGGATTTGAAGAAGTACTACTGGATGATGAAGTCGAACCGGTTCTGTGCGTAGGTTGTTGACTAACCGGTAAATTCGAACCGGGGGACATTATTTGACCCGAGCTATTGTTAATAAACTGGTAACCAGAATGCACAGCAGGACATCCATTATGTGGTTGAGGTAGAATACGAGAATGATTTACAGCTTCCTGTTTTGCACCGGAATTACCGGTAAATGATGATTTATTATTTATAATGACCGGTATATGTCCGCTACCGTTTTCCCGTTTCACCGGTGAAGTCAAATGCGAAACCATGTAATTCATAGAAGGGGCTTTTTTAGGCGCTTGAACCTTGAGTGGCCAGTTAGTTTCCGGTTTAACCGGTTTTTGAGCCGGTTGAACTTTTACTTGAGCGGTACCACGGCCTCCTTCTTTCGGACTTTGACTAGCGATAATCCGCTTGATTGCATTCAACTGGTCAAGCTCGCGTTGGGCAACTGTTGTTTTTTGAGTTTCTATGATTTTTTTCTCATTTAGCCTAAAAACATTTTTTATACACAAGACGCCAATTCCAGTTACAGTTTAATACAGTGACTGTATCACTTCGACAAACAAGTCTCACAAATGACCCTTTATATAGGTACTATTTTTTTATTTACCGGTATACGTTTTTTTCGAATTTTTAATGAAAAACGTAATTATAAAATTTGAAAAACGTAATCATAAAATTTTGAAAAGATTTGTATAAAAATTATTATAATGACTTTATTTTTTAATTTTTTATGACGATAAACCTTACTTTAAGTTTTTTCAAAATTTTGAGTGATTTTTTTCCAAAATTTTTATACTGACAATTTTTCAAAATTTTTAAAATGACGTTTTTACAAATTTGCTCCTTTTTAAAAAGGCTTCATAAAAAATGTGATTATAATTTGTGTAAATAATTTTTAAAACTCTAATTTTATCACCCAAATAAATCTCGAATTTTAAAAAAAGTTTTATAATTAATTATTGCAATTTTTTGTAAAACGTTATCATAAATTTGGAAAAACGTCAAAAATATGTTACACCCTTCAAAAATATTTTTTTTCATAATTTTTTCGACCGAAATTTATTCCAAAAATTTTTTGCAATTTTAATACCTTTGCTTGAGATGCTGCAATTTTTCTAACTCCTTCAGGATTGTTTGATTTGGCACCTCGGATTTTGCTCCATTTTTAGCACCAGTATTATGAGTTTCCTTTGTGTTTTCGGGTCTCAGTGTACCCGGCGGTGGTGTACCAACCGGAATAATCGCTGGGACCAGATTCACTGTCAAATCAACAAACGCTTTTTTCTTCGAAATAGGAGAGTTCATTATACTAGAATTATCTGATAATTTTCGCTTTAAGACCGGTATTTCCGGTTTTCCAGAAATTGGATTATTAACCACGGCTGGTTTTGGTTGAGCTAGTTTCACCGGTTGAATTGGTTTTGACAGTTGCTCCGTCGATTTTATCGCGACAGAAACTGCTTTTTGCGGCGAAGCGGCCCCTGCAGTAGGATCAGCAGCAGCAGGAGTAGGGGAAATTATGAACTTTGAAATTTTTTCTAGATTCTTGACGGTCATCCAACCCGGCGGCCAGACTGACTTAATTTCATCTTCAAAATATTGTTTTATCCAGTCTTCGACGGTTACTCCACGGGGCTTGTTTGAAGAATATTGATCTACTTTTAATTTCATCAGTTTGCCGAAATTTTCTTTAGATTCAGCGTCCCACGTGAAGACTTTGCCAGGTTGCCTGAAAATATATATATACTAGTAGTAGGGGCAAATTACGCGATAATCAATTTCTAAAAAAGGATAGGTCTGCTTTTTTGAAAAAGCCTGCAAATGGCCGAAATATCTCTATAGTTTGTCTCTGATAGTCTATAAAAGAACTTTTCAACAATGTGCCATTTTCGGGCCGTTTTTTCCGAATCATATTTTATCGATTATTTAACGAAATAATAGTTAAAATACCATTTATGAGAAACGGCTCTGCAGTGCCACGAAGCTCGAAAAGTTATATTATTTACCAAAAAAAATATTTAACAGTTCTGATCTTACTTACCATTCAGAAATGTTTCAAACATGGACCATAGTTACATAATGAAAAAATTTAAAATAACAAGATTACATAAAAAGAAAGAAGAGATAAATTAAATTTATGTAAAATAAGCTATGAAATCTTCATGCACAAATTTCAAAACTCTAGAATAAGCCTATAAAGGCCCGCGATTTGAATAAGGAAGCCCCTAATGCCAAAAAAATCGCCTCACTCGAAACGCTTTCTAAACTTTAAAAATTCATTTCAAATATCGATTTTTTTTTGTCACGAAAAACCCCCTTTTTTGGTTCTCTACATTCCTCTAGCATGATACAGCTCCAAAACACCCCATTTTTGAACTTTTGGAAAAAAGATTCGTGGTCCCTTTAAGGAAGTGGGTCAGGGTAAAGCTTTTTTTTGGGTTCAATTTTTTCGACTTTGGAATCGTCAATTTGGGTGGAAGAAAAACTAGAATATGAACAAAAAATAAAAAATGATGGTTTTTTTTTAAAAAAACCCTCAAACAATTTTTTACGCAAATAAATGAATAGTCAAAAATATTTTTCCGTAATTTTCCCTTCTGGCAGAGAAGAAACCAAAAAATATTCCAGAAAACGACGATTTTTCAAAGTCCCTAATCTCCTCCGTCAATATTATATAACAGTTAACTGAATTTTAAAAAAAATGAAAGCAAAACTACTTCTGAAGAAAAAAATGGTGGTTATTTTTTTTTGGAAATAAATTTCCCTAAGAATGCTCTTGAGCGCCAAATATGAATTTTACTAGTTTTTTCAAATCTATTCTCCTCCCGTGAAATTTGACAGAATTTTTTTCCCTAAACACGCATTAATATGTTCTTTGAACACTTAGAAAAACAATGGTGCACACATTTTTTATGTCCATTGGTTTACGTAAAGCAAAGTGCACTTTTAAACAAACTGTAAAATTATTTTTTGCTCCAAAATATTTCCAAAATCAAGAATTTATAGTAATCGACTCTACGACTTGATTTTTTGAAAGTTTTAACCTTCGTAAAATCTAACTTTATTTTGAGTGAGAGTGAAAATTACGATTTAATTTCAATGTTTATGACCTTTAGACTTTTGATAAAAAAATTAAATTTTTCCTTGGATAATTCTTTGTGTTCACTAGCCATTGTGTCAAATAAAAAACCTTTAATTGTCTATAAACAAAATAAAGCGATGTTTTGCGCATAGTGTGAAAGCCTTATTTACATATTGACAAGGTTTGAAGTTGACAAAATAATTTGTTCCGAATTAAAAAATAAACAATTTCTCAGAAACAAAAGTTTAATAATTTTCATGAGTAAACAGTTCAGAGACCGCATATTTACTATAAAAAAATATTTTTACATGTAAATATACACCCATGAATGCCCATAATCAGCACAAATAGAGTGTAATTACGTGACGATACCGGACAAACTAGTGTAGATATCGATTGAAGTTTGACCAATGGTTTTTTAAATTACTGAATTACTAATTACATATTATCAAATATTATCAATTGTCCTTTCCACAGTTCTCATAAAGACCTCGCCCTGACCACCCCTTAAGGGGGTGCCATAAACCCAGCAGACTGGAAGTCGTTATAATTACGAAATAATAAGCTCAGTATATTTTTTATGCTATTATAGTTAGCTGAAACCGACAAAATATGATTCAGCTTGGTAAATTATTTTATTCATTTTAGGAAAAGATTTTTGAGTTCGATTTTTCATTTGAAATCGTGAAAATTGAAAAAAATTCAAATTATTATGAAAGCATTTTCGGCATTTTTTGTCCAAAATTTTTTTTGTTTGTTTTTTAAATCTGTGGGTAAAAACCGGAAAAGAACCACTTAAGTTTTTTCAAAAACAGTCTACATATTTTCTGACAGCCGTTTAAAAATCATAAAATCTTATTTTTCATCTTTGTCGAATTTTTTGGAAATTACTAATGAAATTTTCGCAAATCATGTCCAAAATTTTAATTTGGTGGTTTTTCGAATTCCTTAATAAAAAATGAGGTGGATTGTTTAATTTAATTTGTTTGTATCTATTATATCTTCGTATGTCACTAATAGTTGGTCGCGCGAATTATCATTTCTAAACTATGATGAAAATTTTTAGCACTCCGCTGTACACTCGATAAGTGGCCATTCGGCACTAAATTGTCAAAATTTTTATTGGTGTGGAAAATTCCCCAATAAAATGGACGGGGTGAAAGTTAAGTTGAAAAAATATGAAATGTAGTTTAAAACAACAGCTTATTTTGTTATGAGTGAAATGTAGTTAAAAATAGTGAATGTAGTTAAAACAACAGCTTATTTTTGTTGCGTAGGCGTTTGGAGTGAAATGTAAGTTGGAGTTAAATTAGTTAAATCTTAAGTGAAATTAGTTATTTTCGTAATGAAATGTAGTCACAATAGAACACTAGATTTCGAACAAAATTACAATTCATTATTATTTATTACCTGTTCCATGTAAGAAAATGAATGAAAATTTGAACGAATTTAATCATTCGTGGCACTTTTGGCGATTTTTTAGAACATATTTCCTGTTCCACACTTTGTTAAATTTGCTTAAATTTGACTTGACCGAATAATTCAGCTACTTTTTTAGGCACATTAACTTGACAAGGGGATATCGATTACGGGGGCTCCTGGTCCATTTTTACTAGATTTTATTTTTTAAGCTTTACCTACGTTTCTCTCAGATCCAAAAGAGATCGTTTAAAGATTTGAGGGTCTCCTGGATTATACTTACCATTTTATTCGTTACGGAGGCTCCTGGATATTTTCACCTTAATTTCAGATTGTGAGGCTACTGGTACGTTTGTTGCTATTTTTAGAGATTGTGAGGCTACTGAAATTAAACTACTCATTTTTTAATTTGTCGGGCTCCTGGTACATTCTTACTATATTTTTTACATTAGCGATTCGATTACATTAGCTATGACGAATAAAAGAAAGGTGGGCAGTGCGGTGGCGCCCGAGAGTCGGCTGAACGAAGGAAGACTAACGCAGATTTTTATTTTTTTTATTTTTATCTAGGGGTCATGAAGGGGTCAAAGTAATTGTCTGGGCTTTCTAGACTTATTTCTGAACATATTGAAATTTTTTTAGCTGAAAGTGGAAATGATAGTGGACTCATGAAATTAATATATGTCATTTTTTTCATAAAATTCAAGCTAATCAAGCTCACAAAATCCTCTTCTTCTGATTGAATTTTTGACCTTTGGAATTTATTTGATTCGTTATTTTTTTGTCGTGGTTCTAACTTCGAGCAATTTCACTTGAAAATTAAGCTATCTAAAAAACAAACCTAAGGTAATCGAACCGAAATTGGTGATGTTTTCTAGATTTGATAGCAATAATCAGACTTCACAAATTTAATAAAAATAAAACTCCTATCAAATGGAAAATTTAAATAAGAGAAGTAAGTTTTCGCCGGATTTTGATAGAGATGATCCCTTTAACTCGTAGACTCGATTTCCGGCAAGTAGTGACCATTCACCATTAAATCGCATTTTACGACGCTTAAACATTAATGACAAGACAGTTATAAAGTTATCGATAAACTTTAAGACAAAATGCGTTTGTGCGTTTTTTTATTGAAATTTTTACTGTATTACAGTACTTATTTTTTGCAAAATTTTTTAAATCACCAAACAAAACGTTTCATCCTGATCAAAAAAAAATTCTAAGACTTTTTTCCATTACACAATGCCCAAAATGATCACGTGACCGTATATTCAAGAAATAAGGTTGGCCAAAAAAGTACTGTTTTTTTTCAAAAATTGCTTAAACAACTTTTTGAAAAAAGTGAAGGTGGTCCTTAGAAGTTTTTAAAGACCTTTTTCATTACACTCAAGTCCGAAAACGATCACGTGACCTTCAAATTAAGAAATGAGGTTTTGGCCCAAGTACCCAAATAGTACTCAAATTACGCCGAAAATTTTTGAGGACTAATACACACTAATTTAAGAGTTTTGAACATAATAATATTTTCCAAACACGTCACGTGATCTATTTTTCAAGAAATAAGGATTTATTTATGACATATTTTAAACTTATTTTTGGATTATTTCGTCACGTGATTTTATTCAGACTTTCCTGTAATGAGAAAAAGTCTTAAAAACGTTTGAAGTTGACCCTTGAATTTTTTGACGTAATTTGAGTACTTTTTCAAATTACTGTATATTCGTACCATATATTTTTTTTCAAAAGTACTCAAATCATGCGAAAGACCCCTTAAAAGAATCGTAACGAATTTCTAAGACTCTTAATGCATTACAGTAGGGCCTCCAGTTTAAATAGAGCATCTCCAGAAGTCATAGCTTTCGAAATGCTGATAACATAAGAATGCGTAGGCGAGAGAGAAGGTGAGAAAAATGAATAATTACCGATTGGGTTTTTTTTTAATTTCAAGATTTCTGTTTGTATTATTTGTGAAAATTGGCCTCCGGTTAGAATAGAGCACCTTTAGAAGCAAAACTTCCGAAATAATTAGTTAGAATCAAAAAAGGTTTGCGAGCAGGCGTAGGCGTGACTACGTCTCTGGTTCTCAGAACAATAAATGATAATGAACATAATTTCAGAGTCATTTACTAGATAATTTTGATGAAAACATATAATAATTGTTAAATGGAACTAGAGAAAACCCTTTGAAGTTAACTTAACAGTAGTTCAAAATATAATAAACGTTTAAATTCGTATGATTATTGCACTGTTGCCCGTCACTGGGGTACATTTTCGCGAATTTTTTTTTCTCATCCCATCAAATGCCTTTTTGTTCATCGGAATTTTTTTTTTTTTATTGCAAATTGGCTGAATATTATTTTAAGCTATTGAAAAATGTATGTTGATAATGAAACTTTGCTTATATGGCTCGATCTATAGAATGGTCACTAGTTGCCGGAAATCGAGTCTGGGTACAGATTCATGTCTAAAGTCTACGAGTTAATTTTGAAAATGAAGATAGCGAACCTACTGGTAGGCCAATTGGACAAAACCAACAAATTGTGAAAAGCGCTCAATTTATCATGTGACAATTTCAAATGTGAAAAAATTGCATGTCATGACCATAGTACTAGGAATGGATCAAATTATTTTGAGCTCTATAATTAACTCGTAGACTTTAGACATGAATCTGTACCCAGACTCGATTTTAGCCAACTAGTTGCCACACTTTTAAATCGGCCATATTAGCAAAGTTTCATTATCAACATTCATTTTTCAATAGCTTAAAATAATATTCAGCAATTTGCTATACAATTAAATAACAAAATAAAATTTTAAACGAATTTAAAGGCATTTAATGAAGATAAGAAAACAAAAAGTTGCGGAAATTTGCTAAAAGCTGCGAAAAAAGGTGCAATAATAAGATGAAATTAAACCTTAATTATATTTGCAATTACCTCATATAAAACTTCAAATGATTTTCTAGCAGTGTGTCTAAAATAATTATATGTTTTCTGCAAAATTCTCTAGTGAACTGACTCTAAAATTATTATTCAATATCATTTATTGTGGAAAGAATGTGAGACATACTCACGCCTACGCCTACGTGCGCTCCTTCATTGATTCAATGTTATTAATTTTTCGGAAGTTTTGACTTCTAGAAATGCTCTAGTCTAACCGGAGGCCAATTTTCACAATAATACAAAAAGAAATCTTGAAATTAAAAAAAAATCAATCGGTAATTATTGATTAATCAAAAACCATTGTACCGATAAAGGGTAATTTAGAAAAGTTCCAAATTACATAAAAAAACATTGGGATGAACTTCAGACGCTTTTAAGACTTTCTTCTCATTACACTAATGTCCGAATAAAATCAGGTGACGAAATAATTCAAAAATAAGGTTTGAAATATGTCATAAATAAATCCTTATTTCTCGAAAAATAAGATCACGTGACGTGTTTGGAAAAATATTATTATGTTCAAAACTCTTAAATTAGGTGTTTATTGCCCCAAAAAAAATTTCGGCGTAATTTGATCACTATTTGTTTACTTTCACCAAAACCTTATTTTCTCATTTGAAGGTCACGTGATCGCTTTTGGACTTTGGTGTAATGGGAAAAAAGTCTTAAAAACTTCTAAGGAACCACTTCACTTCTTTCAAAAATTGATTTAAGCAATTTTTGGAAAAAAACAGTACTACTTTTACCAACCTTATTCCTTAAATATACGGTCACGTGATCATTTTGGGGCTATAGTGTAATGGGAAAAAAGTCTTAGAATTTTTTTCTGATCACGATGAAAGGTTTAATTTTGTGATTTAAAAAATTTTTGCAAAAAATAAGTACTGTAATACAGTAAAAATTTTCAAAAAAAAAACGCACAAACGTCATTTTGTTTCAAAGTTTANCAATGTAGTTAACGGGGGGTAACCGGCGAGGTTTTACTGATTTTCAAACGTTAATCCTGAGCTAACCGCAATTCGTATTGAGTTTCAAACTTTCGGATTCTAGGAGCATATTTGTTTGAAATTTTCAAAAAATTGGTGTTTAAAAGTTTTTTGTATGACCCGTGACGGCGGTATACCGGTCCGAAAAAGTGATTTTTCCATTTGCTACAAGTTATCTAGCTCCTGGATATCAAAATGTTTCTTTTTTTATCAGATAACTTAATTTGTGAGCTTAACAGCCGTACAAAGCCTGATTTTCAAATTTCTTGTTATTTAGAGAAATTTCTCGAAAATAAATGGGTGTTTTTGCACATGTTCGCTTGTACCAACTTTCATTTATTCGAAACAATATCAGATTTTTTTTTGAAGAAAGCACTTCTTTAAAAGTGTTGCAAAGCGAGGCCGGAAAAACGAGTTTTTTATTTTGTTTTTCATTAGCTTTTAGAGGCACTTCAAACTGTATTATACGCAAATTCGTCAAATTCGTCAAAAATAGGATCTCTAGCGACTGGTCCCCTTAAAACTGGCTTTTTTTGGACAGGCATACTACCCTAATTAAGCTTTGTGAGAACAAGTCCTGATGAGAACACATGATTTCCCTTTCCACATGAGTGTTGTTTATGGCTCTTACTTTTTTTAGTTATATATATATCTCGTTGTAATATTTTCACTGTTTTTTCCTAAAAAATTCCGAGAAAAATATCACTTCTTAAATTTATTTTCTGTAAAAAATCCGGGTTTTGGTAATCTTATTCACAGTAAATGTTTGCTAAGAAAAAGTTTATTTCATTTTCCGTTAATTTTGTCAAAAAAAGCCGCCAAATAATACCGGGAAATGGACAATTCATTAAAAGAAATTTTTAAAAAGCCCGCCAGACGTTTCCATTTGACAGATTCATGTATTACTTTTTTTTATTTCATGTATAACTTTTTTTTGGTGACGTTTCGGCCGGAGTTATGGGCCGTAGCCCTGATTTGCGGGCCTCTTCCAAGGTCATTTTTCCCGCCAAATAGCAAAGGACATATTCCACAAACATTTGTTACTAACAGAACAACCTTCGCGGTAATTTTTAAACTACAGTAATCTGATACCAATCCACCTACGCCGACACTTACGCTCTTTAAAGCCTCCCAAAGCTGACCATTTCAAAACAATTCTTGGCTAAAAATGAAAAAATTGCAGCGAGGCCCAAAGAGACGCCAAAGCAATTTCTAAAAAAACTTCTAGTTTATTGTTGAACAAGTCTTGTTGCTTTTCAGTAGCAATATGAGTCGAAACTATATTCTTCAAACTGTGTGAGGAAGATAGCTTTTGCCTGAGCTCCCAAACTGACATTTCAAATTTTAATTTTGGTTTTTTCGCGTTTTTGTCCGCTGAAAGCAAATTTAAAACAAAGCAGCTTTTGCATTATTGTAGGTTTCCGGAGCCTGACACAAAAATAATAAAAAATGATGAAATTGAAGGAGTAGCACTAACTGCGTGTCTTTTTTAGGAGGCTTTTAAAAGCGTAGGTGTCGTAGGTGGATTGTATCAGATTACTGTTAAGTTAAATTACCGCGAAGGTTGGTTCTGTTAGTTACAAATGTTTTTTGGAATATCACCTTTGCTAGTTTGGCGGGAAATGACCTGGAAGAGGCCTCAAATCAGCGACACCCACTCCTTAAGGTACAATAAAACTTGGCAAAATATAGAAAATTTTTGAATCGAAAAAATTTTTTTTTTTTGAAGCAAACCAGCACTAAACTGAACATGCAACATAAATAGCTTTCCTATTCACTTTGATCCGAGATACAGCTCGTCGGTTACCCCTTAAATCAGAGATTATTTAAAAAAAAACGTCGAATATGTCGCTTTGAAGATTCGCTCAAGAGAAAAAAACTGTAATGGACACCTCTTAAATCTCATCTGTTTGCACGTTTTAGCAATTCTTTTATAATCATTTAGCGTTTGAAAACTCATCCGATGAGCTCTTTAGATAAGCTTTAAACTGCAGCACAAATATTTACGAGAAGAAATAAATTTAGTAAAATGGTCCGAATCAGACCATTGTTTCCAATTTTTTTTAACAAAACTTCGTTCAATAATATAACATTTCAGTGATCTCAGAAAAAAAACGAAAATGGCGGATTCGTACCAACTTTGTTTTATTTTATATCACTATATTTTGCTCAGATTTAGCTACCTAACAACTTTATTCGATGAGTCGTTTTCAAAAAAAGCTGAATTTATAAATTTGTGGCAAAAAAAATGTCAGGGGGCCCGTTATCGATAATGAAAGGTCAGCCATATCTTCGGACCCCAATTTCAACCCGCAACTTCTTTATTCTATTACGCTTTAAAGAATTATTGTTCGAGAGTTTTTAGATATGCCGATAGTTAATCGCGATAACTGCTCCCCTTGTCATTGGGACAAAATATATTCCAAAAACAATTTCATCTTGAAAATCAGTGAATTTAAAAAAACTTTTCTCATGTTCTAAAATGACATGTTGGTCAAAAGGGGTTGAAAACACCTAATTCAATAAACATGATAAAAAAATTTGGCAACGTACTTTTGCTTTAAATTTTTTTTAAAGGGGGTTGTTGATAGCAGTCATATCTATGAACGGAAGTGCATGTCAACTCCATTTCTAGATTTTGATCCAAGTGGCCTTTTAGTTATACTGGATTTTAAAATTGGTGAAAACAAAATTCAAAATTTCCCAAAAAAATATGTGAATCTCTCTCTTTTTTTTTCGAAACCTTATTTTCTAATTTGAAGGTCACGTGATCGCTTTTGAACTTTGGTGTAATGAAAAAAAAGTCTTAAAAACTTCTAAAGAACCACTTCACTTCTTTCAAAATTGATTTAAGCAGTTTTTGGAAAAAAACAGTACTACTTTTACCAACCTTATTCCTTAAATAAACGGCCACGTGATCATTTTCGGGCTATGATGTAATGGAAAAAATGTCTAAGAATTTTTTTCTAATCACGATGAAAGGTTTAATTTTGTGATTTAAAAAATTTTTGCAAAAAACAAGTACTGTAATACAGTAAAAATTTTCAAATAAAAACGCACACACGTCATTTTGTTTCAACGTTTATCGATAACTTTATAACTGATCTTGTCATTAATGATTAAGCGTCGTGAAATGCGAAGGTTGGTTCTGTTAGTAACAAATGTTTTTGGAATATCAACCATGCTAGTTTTGCGGGAAATGGCCTCGAGGAAGCTCAAATTTGGGACACCCACTCCCTTAACTCGTAGACTCG
>SCLH01063425.1:0-18751 GCA_004367855.1 Oikopleura vanhoeffeni
GGGACCAGTCGCTAGATATTTTTTTCATTTGAGGTTAATATAGAAAAATTTTGGTAAAAAATTGAAAAAATATTCGGGGGATAAAACAAAATATGAGCCTATAATTGACCAAATTTTGCTGTTTTTTTTAAGGGGTTTTCGATCGGTTAAGTCGAAGAACGAAAGGCACTGCTGCCTGATTTTTCGTCGGATTTCTGAGCGTGCGTGGATCGGCGATATCTTTGGCCGAGAACGCGGGGATCATCTGGCAATAAAAACATTAAAATATATATAAAAAGAACAAATTAAGTTGTCCCAGTGTCACGGTACAAAACAATGCAAAAATGACTGTCAGGAAATAAATAGGGTTGGGGTGGAATATTAGGGTCCGTAGGACCCTATTCTTCTTGCACCAACCCTAGTTTTTTTGACAAAGTTTTGCCATCCCAAGTGTACACAATAGTTTTTATGAACACAAAATACAATCCTATCTTGAAAAGGTTAAAATTTTTAGGGTTAGGTAAAACGCGTGTCCAGTGTACACGGTAAAAAACGACGCAAAGCTGTTTTCTTGGGAAAGGCTAGGGTTAGGGTTAAAAAATATGGTTGTGTTCCGCAGGAACAAACGACCATATTTTTTAACAATAACCATAGTCTTTTACGAGAAAAGTTTTGCCATACCACGAGTGTACACACTAAACAGATTAAAGCCCCCGACAGGGCCCGCCGGGAGGCAAGACTTTTCAAAATATTATGCAATGATGAAATTTAATTGGTTAAAAAATAAGCACGTAACAGCCCCTGGCAGGGCCCGCCGGGAGGCAAGACTTTTCAAAATATTATTCGATGATGAAATTAAATTGGTAAAAAAATTAAAAGCGTAACAGCTCCCGACAGGGCTCACCGAGAGGCAATACATTTCAAATTATTTTGTTGATTTTTAAGAGATTTTCCCAAAAAATCCTTTGAATTCTTAAAGGTCTTCAAGCGAAGTACGCTATAAATTTGTTGCTAAACTTTTCTAAAATAGCTGAAAATAACCAAAAGATGCAAAAATGAAAATCCCTTGGTTATCATATTCTGCTTATATTTCAGCTCTTTTTTCACTTTACGAAGATAATTTGTTACTTTAATATCATTTCTTATCATTTGATCTGTCTGAGGCACTTTCCGATGGTAGGGATCGATGAATGTTCCAAAATGAGGTATTTGAGACATACTTGGAAAATTCCTTAAAATCAGCAAAATAATTTGAAATAAAAAATAAGCGATTTTTACCGAATTAACAAGTGTTGTCAGATCGAAATACAAAAAATTAAAATTTGGGTTTTACCATGGTTTAAAACCATTGGTTTTGCCAAATAATCACGACTGAAATCCTACGAACTAAATTGTGGATGACTGGGTTTTTCAAAAATGCTATGATTATCCTCCGATTTGTTGGTTGATTTACTTAATAATTCAAATCATAGGTTTTAAGAAGCACTAACCTCTCTAAGACAAGCGAAATGATCCGTTTTTTAATAAAATTATTCATAACCATAAGACCCATTCAAGTCCCGTTTCCTAAACTTTCTAAAAAATCAGAAATTTCATACTTTCTTGCCTTTTTGACATTATTTTCAAACAGTAAAATTATAAACTTACTAATGAAAAAAATTTGCGAAATATTCCGGTATAATTCCCTCTACTGCGTCCTCATAGTGCCACCGATTTATGCCTCTGGCGAAATTTGCGCGAAATTGATGGAGTCGATCAGAAATAGAATTTGACGTATTTGTAAAACTTCTATTTTAAAATATAGCAGAGAGGCGACCAGAGAAAAAAGAAGATTTGTACTGGATTTATAATTTTTGGACTGCGAATACACCAAGGCCCGATAGATGTTTTTAAAAGTTAAATAAGCATTTATTTTTTTTATTTGACGACGAAACCCCGAAATGATAATTTTCGACATAATTACAGTAAGCTTTTGAGAACCAATGATTTCCCCTGAGTTTTTTTTATGGCTTCTTACTTTTCTAGTAAGATATTGCCAGTATCATATTGTATTTTCGTCTCTCTAATCGAAAATATCTTTAAAAAGTTAAAACAAAAATGAATCTGCTATATTTTAAAAAATACGAGTTTACAAATACGTCAAATTCTATTTCTGATCGACTCCCATCAATTTCGCGCAAATTTCGCCAGAGGCATAAATCGGTGGCACTATAGAGGACGCAGTAGAGGGCAATTATACCGGAATATTTCGCAAATTTTTTTTATCAGTAAGTTTATAATTTACTGTTGAAAATAATGTCTAAAAAAGGCAAGTATGAAATGTCTGATTTTTAAAAAGTTTAGGAAACGGGACTTGAATGGGTCTTATGGTTATGAATAATTTTATTAAAAAACGGATCATCTCGCTTGTCTTAGAGAGGTTAGTGCTTCTTAAACCCTATGATTTTGAATTATTAAGTAAATCAACCAACAAATTCAGTCGTGATTATTGGCAAAACCAATGGTTTTAAACCATGGTAAAACCCAAATTTTAATTTTTTGTATTTCAATCTGACAACGCTTGTTAATTCGGTAAAAATTGCTTTTTTTTTATTTCAAATTATTTTGCTGATTTTTAAGGGATTTTCCAAGTATGTCTCAAATTCCTCATTTTGGAACATTCATCGATTCTACCATCGAAAGTGCCCTCAGACATATCAAAAGATCAGAAATGATATCAAAGTAACAAATTATCTTCGTAAGTGAAAAAGAGCTGAAATATAAGCAGAATATGATAAACCAAGGGATTTTCATTTTTGCATCTTTTGGTGATTTTCACCAAAATGAAGTTTTTCAGCTATTTTAGAAAAGTTTAGCAACAAATTTATAGCGTACTTCGCTTGAAGACCTTTAAGAATTCAAAGGATTTTTTGGGAAAATCTCTTAAAAATCAACAAAATAATTTGAAATGTATTGCCTCTCGGTGGGCCCTGTCGGGAGCTGTTACGCTATTAATTTTTTTGCCAATTTAATTTCATCATTGAATAATATTTTGAAAAAGATTGTCTCCCGGCGGGCCTGCCGGGGGCTGTTCCGCGGTTTTTTTTTTAACAATTAAATTTCATCATTGCATAATATTTTGAAAAGTATTGCCTCCCGCCCTGCCGGTGGCTTTAATCTGTTTAGTGTGTTCACTCGTGGTATGGCAAAACTTTTCTCGGAAAAGACTATGGTTATTGTTAAAAATATGGTTGTGTTCCGCTCCTGACCCTAGCCTTTCCCAAGAAACAGCTTTGCGTCGTTTTATACCGTGTACACTGGACACGAGTTTACCTAACCCTAATTCTAACCTTTACAAGATAGGATTGTATTTTGTGTTCATAAAAACTATTGTGTACACTTGGGGCATGGCAAAACTTTTGTCAAAAAAAACTAGGGTTGGTGCAAGAAGAATAGGGTTCCTACGGAACCCTAATATTCTCACCCCAACCTATTTTTTTTCCTGACAAACAGGTTTGCATTGTTTTGTACCGTGACACTGGGGTCAACTTAATTTGTTCCTTTTATATATTGATTTAATGTTTTGATTACCAGATGATCCCTCCGTTCTCGGCCAAAGATATCGCCGATCCACGCACGCTTAGAAATCCGACGAAAAAGCAGGCAGCAGTTCCATTCTTTCTTCGCCTTAAACCGATCTATTGGCTTTTATATTTAAAAAACAATTCTGACGATGAAACCCCTTAAAAACCAGAAAAATTTGGTCAATTATAGGCTCATACTTTTTCTACATTAACCTCAAATGAAAAAAATATCTAGCGACTGGTCCCCTTGAAGCTGCTCATTTTGGGCAGGCATACTACCTAATTAAGCTTTATGAGAACCAAGTCTTCCCCTGAGATATTTTATAGCAGCTACGCTTTTATCGTGGTTGGAGTTATGGGCCACCGCCCTAGAAAGCTGATTGTTTTAGCAAATTGTACTCAAAACACTTTCCTAAATACTGGCTAATTTGAAATTAATTCCGAATTTTGATTAAAATTATTTTTTTCGAAAATAAAAGTTAAGCGAAAAATGGCCTTTCAATCAACTCGTGATAAAATTTGAACAATTATCCGAAAAAATTTTCAGATTCACATTGTTGAATTTTAAAATGTATCGGAAGGAAAGTTTGCGATCATTTTTTCCATCATTTTTGGCTGATTTAAAGTGACTTTACCCTTTCAAAAGGTATTATGCCTCGGAGGGTTTAAGGGGTATACGACTCTGATTTAATAAGGCCGTTAGAGGCATTAAAAATGCTCCCAATTGATACGGGGGATAATTAAGTGTACTAAGAACCAAATCATCAAAAAAATTTTTCGAAATTTTCGCATTTTTTTCGATTTTTTTCTAAGTATTTTTTAAAAGATGAAGTTAAAAAATAACGTTTGCTCGAATTTGACCACTAAAACTTCAAAATATCGACTTGACGTAAGCCAACTTTCTCATCAGTGTTTCACTGGCTTTCTTTTGAGCCTACTTTCGAAAAAATCGAAGAGCACTTTTTTTTTCAGAAATTTTTTGGAAAATGACCAAAAAAATCATATTTCGAGTTCTAGCTCGAAATTGGCAAAAAAGCGCTCGATCATCTCTTCAAAATTTCTTGAGGAATACTTGATAAAAATTTGAGCTATTTTGCAAACATATCCTCGGAGGAGATAGATTTTGAAGTCTGAAAATTGCGAAAAATCGTCGGTTATTTGGCGTTCTAGAATTGTTCAGTCGCCGGATCAAAAAAAGCGCTCGATGAAAGATTGGCATACTCCCGTTACGTGATCTGTGAAATTTGAGCTTGATTTGATATACCGTCTGGAGGGAGATAGTTTTTGCAGTTTGGAAAAGTTCACCTTGTTACGATACTGTACCTATTGGTGTAATGGTCAAAAATAATTTGTGATGTATTTTTTCGCAAGATCAAGGATAGATCTACAATAAGCATTTTCTGTTTTTCTCATGAACTGTTAGTTTTCAGTATATTTCACCTAGAAAATGTCAAATCAGAGTCGTATACCCCCTTAAGGGCTCATTTCCCAACTAATTCAAATAAAAAACAACAATTTCGTCTTCCGGCCTTCTTGTTCTGCCGTTTTTAGGCTCGGTTTTCAACAATTTTTTTTGAAATATATGACTAAGATAAAATCGACAGACAATTTCTGTTTTTTTGGAAAAATAAAAATTGCCAGTCTGCGGAAAATTTCCTGTCAAATGACTGTCTTGATTTTGTTCGAATGTTGGCCTTTAAGAACTGCTAAGAACCTTTATTTGGTAAGAAAATATTGACAATTTTTGTCATTTTTAGTGCCCTTTATAACCGTTTCCGATATTTTTCAAATTTGTTTTCTGGTCTCATTTAACCTGGCAGTGACGTGTCTAGAGTCAAAAGTGATTTTAAGCATTTTTACTTGTCATTCAATCAGCAATCAAAAAAAATTGATCCATTGTTGCTGAGACCGTTTTCACAATGTCGATGCTTGCGCATCTTTTTCAAATCTTTAATGATGGATTTAAAGAAATTTGACTTTTCGGGCACCACCATTTCCGGTGCTACATCACGTTCTCTTTGTTTTGAAGAAGTATCATATGTCAATCTGGAGCAAAATTGTACGCTGAATCTTAAAATAATACTCACGATTGTAAAATCCGATCCGCAATTACTGATGCAATTAATTTTGAAAAGTCCAAAAAACTGTTTTTGACCACCCGAAACAGCGCCACCGAGTGGTCGTAGCAGAAAAAATTGACTCAAATTTTCAGCACCAAAAACTACTTCTGGTCTCAAGTTTTCAGATTCATAGGATCCTTTTATCGATGACCTTTTTTGCGCGGTTGCCCTAAATGTAGGAAAATCTTAAAATTTTTGCTACTTTGAAATAAAAATTCGTTCACTTTATATATATAATTTCTCTATATGACCTTTGATTTGTGCAGTTTTTGCATACTTTCCAATCTATAAAAAGTTTGAACGAGTGAAAATTTAATGAGACACAACCGAACAACATCAAAAATAGCCGATTTTTGTGATTTTGACAATTTTCAAACGCAAAAAAAGACAAAACTTGATGAAAAACATAAATTGATATGTATACAGGGTGTAAGGTTTTTCCCTTCTTTTTTCCAAAATGGATACACTTGATTAACGACGTTTTGATTGGTTGAATCTGAGAAAGACGTAGGTTTTTGCCGAAATTAACCATTCACATTAGCGTTCGCATCGCTATCCAATTTGGAAAAAAGAAGGGAAAAATCTTACACCCTGTATATTTGAAATCACGAGAAAAAACTGAGTGTAAAAAGACATTTCAAATCTCGATTTTAATTGGTTGAAATTTCAACCAATCAAAATCGAGCTTGAACTTTCAATTTTTTTTAAATTTATCACATATTCGTGATCCGCGCAAAATTTCACGTAAGATGTATAGTCTTAAATTTTTGCAGCATAAAAATTTGACGACGTCGGACACCCAAAAGTAATTTTTAACGATTCAGTTTCCCAAATTTACTTGCTCTTAAACCTATTTTGCTCTCTATCGGCTCCTATTATCACTTTCGATAGTAATTTCTGTATTTCAACAATGCGAAATTGTTCAAGCTTCAAATTCAATGTTAAATAATTAACGATTTGATAAAACTCCTGGCGCTAGAGAGCAAACGAAATGAAATCCTTAGAAAATTTCAATTTTCTTTTATTTTCAAACATAATTTTCCAAACTTTCGGACGTCTTTTTGTTTACTCATTTAGCTTAATTTGTGAAAATTTGTTTGGACTATATTTTCAACATATTAGAAATTGTTAGCAGTCACAGAATTCGGCGCTAGAGCGCAAAAATCATTTAAAACTTTAATTTCGCCACCAATTGGCCGAAATTTTCACATGCTATAATGAAAATTTTTTTCGTTATCAAATTATCTGTCGTTTGGTGGTAATTTTGTGTCATTACGACAAAAAAGCAATCACAGTTTATCTGACCTCGGACACGCTAACGTGCCTAAAAATAGGTATTTGAGCCTCCAGCGAAGTTTGGAGCCTCCAAGCGTTACATTTTGCAAAATTTTATATTTAACGGATATATTAACAGATTAAAAAATGACTCATTTTACAAATCATAAAAATAAATTTAAGATAATTAGTTCGTGTTTGGATGGCAAACTAAGAATTTGGGATTGTCGCAGTGGAGAGGAATTGATCACACTTCATGGTCATACGGATCATATTTTGGATACCAGTTTAACTGGGTATAATCTGACGACGACATCCGATGATAAAACTGTAAGATATTGGAATCTTAAAGAACTTGAAGAAAGAGAAGAAGGAGAGCAGAAAGGAGATGAAATGGAATAATTTAATTATGATTTGTAAACTAATGAATAAAATTAATCTCCCAAAATCATGGCGAGAAACTAAATTTTCAAACTATGTACTTGTTTATGGAAAATGCAAACTTTGAAAAAGGTTCTTTAGAAAAAATGAATTAGTACCTAGATAATTTGATTAAATTGCATTCAATTGTACATTTCGCAAGAAACTTCTGGTGTCGAAGCATAAGAGTTGCATAACACGAGAGCTCCGCCTTGTACAGTATACTCTATAATCTTATACTAATAGTCTATACAAGTGTAAAAATAATGGTCTTCATGTGATCAAAATTTTACGATTTTTCGTATTTAATTATTTAAAAGTGAACGGAAAACTTATAATTTTAGATTCAATGCCACTAATAAGTGAAATGGATACACTTTTTATTAGAAAATAAATTTTTGAAAATGTTCATTTTTTGCTTCGAAAAGCTCGATTTTTTACTTCGAAAAGCTCGATTTTTTACTTAAAAAAAATCAAAAATAGGAAAAAAATCTAATAATTTTTTTGTGCGAACGTTTCAGGCATTTAAAAAAATTGCCTAAAGCTTCCACATAAAAATATGTAAGAAAATCAAAAACAAAATTTCCGGAAAATGTTCTGGAGTAGCTTATTCTCAAACACATTTTATTAAAAGTTACTGCTAAGCTTCAAGAAAAAAATCTCTACTTGGGCTCTCTTTTGTGAACCCTATTTTGGTCAAAAATGCTTAAAATACTCATTTATTCGACAAACTACCACTTTTTGAAAACAAATATTCCAACCATAATAAGTGCCATTAAATTCCTCGTTTTTTATTTTTCATATTTTTTCCATTTGAATTCTGCCCAAGAATTTTTTTTCGTTGATATCGACCGTTTAAAAATTAGAAATTTGCCCGCTGCGCATCCTAAGTATATCCTATACAAACCCTATACTGTATAAGTCAATCTTTAATTCTGAGTGGTCGATTTTCCGAGTAGGTTTTGTAAATAGCATCCAGCTAAAACTGTAGTAGCTACAAAAGGATAAATGTCGATTCGACATTGTCGAATAAGAATCGGACTAACTTTGCAAGAGAAAACTTTTGGCAATATTTGTTTTGACACCCAACACAATCTTTTAGAGTAAAGAGTATTTTTTACCTACAAAAAACAGCATTTACCGATATTCTGAATATATTACCAGTAAACCGATTTAGCAAAAAGTAAGAAAAAAATAGTTCATTGAGCTTTTCTGGTTGGCAGTTGAATCCAAAGAACCTTCTCTCGATATCGCCTATGAATTAAGTAACCCAATTAAAAAGCCATCTTAATTTCCATTTAAATTTATTAGAAATTATCACTCGAACATTTTCCATCTGTTCCTGAGCTTGTATTTGTACCATCTGGATTTCGTTTACCGGCCAGGTCCCTTCTCCCAGTTTGGCGTGACGTTGGCCTCGATATTTTAAAATTTTGGCGCGAATTCGGCCTCGTCCGACTTTTTGGAACATGAATTCTGAATAAATTTATTTTTTCGGAGGGTACGCATTGTACGGTATAATTTATACCAATTATTATATTTACGTGGTTTTTGTCTTTTTTGTTAGACCACTAGAATCGCTATCAGTTGTTGACTGCTTTCGATCCGATGCACGATTAGTCTATAATTTAAATAATCATTATAAATGATTAAACAAATAATTAATTTCACAGTGTTACCAGGCTGTGTATTATCTACTGTTTATTTTAAATTTTTGTCGTTAAAATTCACACTAGCAAAAATAACGATCAACTTTGAGACAAAATGAATTATTTTGTTTTCTATTTTTGAAAAATAAGTACTAAACTTAAAAAATTTATTACCTTATTGTCTAAAAATTATTAGGTGATCTGTACATGGTCGATGAGAAACTGACATATTCCCAATTTCGGACGATTAGCTATTTTTGTACAAATAGTAATTTCTAAGAAAACCTAAAACTGAATCGTGTTTTTTTGTATCATTGTTGAATGGTTAATATCAAATTAAAAAGTTTAGATAAATTAGGTAAATGAAGACCAAGTGGAAATTGGTGTTCGGCATCAATGTCTCGATATATCGTGTGAAATATCTAACTTTGGTCCTGTATGAGCTGAAAAACCATTAGTTTTTATAAAATTTTGTTTTGATTAGCTTTTTGTTTTCGAAACTTTCAAACATACCCGCAAACTGGACGAGTAATAAGGTGATCTTGATTTTACACTGACTTCCGTTGCTGACAGTTTTTTTTCTGGTGAACTCATTTCATGAACTAAAAAAATAAATATTTTGACAGAACATATACAGCATGTGTTTTTTTTACTCCCGAAATGGCAACTTGCTGTAAAGTAAATTTTCGCCAATAATATATGGTAACTAGGTGGATTATATTTCGAAATCCAAGCGTTCGTCGATAGCGGGACTAAAAAAACACATACTGTTATACAGTAACTATATATCTTTTTTTGTCGAAAAACTCATGCTAACTGTTACCTTCCTGTTCTTCCGAAAAAGCTTCTGATTCGTCCTCTTCTTGTAAAACTGGTGATTTATTTGCCACTTGTGGGTTTGCTATGGGTGAAGTTTCTTTCAAATCATTCAATTCCCGATAATGTTCAGTTGTATCTAAAAGTATGTAGTAATGTTGCCTTTTTTATAGCACTCAATTTACCAAAATGAGATTTTCTTCTCGTTATTCTTGGTCCTAAATTTTGGGAAATGTCTTGAGGATTTTCATCACAATCATTTAATTGGACCTCTGATCTACAATAGCCCATCTGACGAGCTCCTTGGGCCGCAGAACTCCATCTGCGGGACACTACACAAAATGCACTTAAAGTTTTTATTGCCATGTATTTAAAATCCTGGAAGAGAGCTCATTTGTGGTAAATGTTACTAAAATTTTGGGTTGATTTACTCGAAATGAGCGCTCTTCCCAGGTTTAAGACACACACAAAATACCTGATCCTCTTCGATGCATTTTTCTTTGGTGCATTATATGATCAGACTCCGGATCCGTTGAGCTATTTATCGATGTGTTCGACATTCGCCTAAATATATAAATTATTCCCAAAAATTATTTTCCTGAATCATACATGTACATGTAGTATTTTCGCAAAAATTTTAATCTTATTCTGATTGATTAAAATTTAAAATCCCACAATCATTTAATTTCACCACTTATTCGATGTAGTTCTTAATGCTGAATCAGCATTGCTGATAATCAATATAATAATGTATATTTTCCAATTGCTTCATATTTGTTATTATTTAGATTTTTTTCGGATTTTTTTTCACGTGACCTTGACAAATTCATATTTTGAATTTTAGCCGGAAATTGAAAAAAGCTCGTCTAAAATTTAGACTCTAAATCTCTTAGGAATGTTCTGAGAAATACTTTGTAAAAATTTGAGCCATTTTGCATATCCCTTTATCACACTTTTGTTAATATGCCGGCCCTACTACTTAAAAACACACTACGTTTGCTAATCAGGGCCGGGTTATTAACAAAAGTGTGATAAACGGATATGTATCCTCGGAGGAGATACATTTTAAAGTCTAAAATTGTCAAAAAAAACGTTGGTTTTTTTGGCGTTCTAGAATTGGTCAGTCGCCGGATCAAAAAAAACCTCGTCTTAAAAGATTGGCACACTACCGTTACGTGATCTGTCAAAATTTGAGCTTAAGGGGGTACTGGTCGCTGGTTTTATGAGGCTTTAGGGGCAATATAAATGCTTCAAAATGACCCGGGGTGATCACAAAGTGCACTCCCGCCAATCATCAAAAAAATTTTTTCGAAATTTTCGTGTTTTTTCGATTTTTTTCTAAGTATTTTTTTCAAAATGAAGTCAAAATAACGTTCGCTTTAATTTAACCACAAAAACTTTAAAATATCACCTTGACGTAAGCCAACTTTCTATCCGTGTTTTTTGTGCTTTCTTTTGATCTACTTTCGAACAAATCGAAGCACATTTTGTTTCGGAAATTTTTTCACGTGACCTTCAAAATTTATATTTATGACTTTGGGTCGAAATTTGAAAAAAACGCTTCTAGAGGAGTTTTATTTGTTTTCTGTGCTAGTGTTTGTTGGAATTTTTGTGGATTCCAAAATATAACCTAGGAGGAGATAGATTTTTTGGTGAAAAAAATGCTAAAATCGCAAAAAATCGGTAGTTTTCTGCGATTTCTGAAGTGAGTTTTTTGAAAAAAACGCTTCTAGAGGACCTAAGTTTATAAGTCATACGGGATATTTCATAATTTGAGCTGATTTCAAAAAAAACGGAGAGAGATAGATTTTGAAATTTGGTCGAGGGACACTTGTACTGGTAACGTAATTTCAGAGTGTATCAACGAAAAGTCATTGACCCATGGTTTGACAAGATTAAGGGTAAGATCTACAACATGCGCTAATCTCAATTGGCCCATAGTTTCTCTGTTAGGCTGATTCTCATCCAGAAAAATCAATTCCAGCGACCAGTACTCCCTAAGGAGATGATGGTTCCATTTGACAATATACAAGGTGATAATGCGCACATAGAAATACTCAGTAGTCTGAACATACAAGATTGTAGATCCCACTCAATCTCAAAAATCAGATGACAAAATAAAAATTCTCGGCCTTACACTCCTTGTACCAATGTCTGGTAAAACGGGTCCGCTAGTAAAAATGCATAAACGTAAATAAAAATAGATTATTCATTTTACATTTTCGTAATTTTATTGCATTTTACATTTTGTCAAACAGGTGTAGTAAAGAAGGAATAATTGTGAAATGAATAAAAATAGAAATGTAAAATGAATAAAACGTGAAAGATGAAATAAAAGATGAAATGTTATAAAATTCTGTTAGGAATTTATTTGTTATTTATTTTATTGTAACTTAGTATTATTAAAAAATGAGCCAAGATGATTTTTTTAGTCAAGATTTTCAACTACCAGCACCGGCGCGATTTACGTTTGAAATTAGTAATACATGTCTCAAAAGTTTTATTCTGAAACCAGGGTAAATTTTTTCAATTTCCACTTCAAAGCTTTATTTTTTCGCGAAGAATTAGCTGAATTGATGGAGTAGTAAAAATCCCTCCTACTGAAAGTATGGAATCAGACCAGCTATTTTCCGACCGCCTTCGCCCACAATGTACCATTAATCACCCACCTTCGCCGACGAGGTTCTTTTTTACTTCATTAATCCCCACATGTGCGTCCAAGCTCAATGATAACTTTTCTGCTGAGGATTTAATCGAAGCTCTGGGTTCTATAGAAAGATTGTGAATGGTTCAGTTCGGAATCTCCAATGGATTTAAAAATCATCAGATCAAGCGAAGTGTAAAATTTTAATTTTTTTTGAGATAGAGAATTGTTCTGGAATCTGAACAATTAAAAAATCGTCACAGTTCGCGGCGAGACGTCGATTGTGTTGAGTTGTCATCGGGTAACCGCTTATGATTTCTGAGATTTTTATTCCCAAATTTATTAAAAACCAAAGCACTTCAATTTTCTACAAAATTTGGGTTGGATAAGATAAAAGTTTTTCGAATAATTTTGAAAAAAAAATTTGGTCAGTTTAGCGGGAAAAAATTTTGTATCGAATGACGGAAAAATGCGTAGACGGAAAGTGTTTTCTTTGATGAAAATATTTCGCTCTATGTGAAGCCCAAGCGTGGATTTTTTTGTCTCTGCTACTTCGAATTAGCTCATTTTTATGATAAAAATAATCTAAAATTGGCGAGTTGCCGCAATATGAAAATCGGCAATGTGAAACATTAAAACCTAATTATTCCTCAACGAAATTCTCATGTTGACATTTTGTTCGCCATTTTTTTAGTTTTCGATTCCACATTAGATTTTTATTTAGTTTTATATGTAAATTCAATCGTTTAACCCTAGGACTCATAGAGCCATAAAAGCTGGCTTTCATTTTTTCTGAAAGAGCTGGAAAGGACAAATAATCAAAATTGAAGAAGTTCAAGGTTTCAAATCGCCCAAAGAGTTAAGCAATTAATTTCTGAAAATGATAGCAATTTTTTTTTTTGATGAGCGTTCGAAATATATTTCATCCAACTTTTTTTTTGATTTCTCTTGAAATTGTTTCTTTCAGCGTTATTCTCACAATTTATTTTTTTAAAACAACGAAGGTCTTAATCTCAAGTTTGTGGAATGCGTCTTGACCATCATTTTAAAAAAATAATAAGTTTCTACTAATGTAGAACTTTTTGTATTTCTTATTTTGTTTAAAACATAAAAAATTGGCCTCATGAATTGAAAGCGGGGCAGGGAAATATAGAGGCGCAGACATATTGTTTAGCATAATTGTCATTTCAAAACTGATGGGAATTATCGTTGTAATGGAGACCAGGTGTAAGGACATAGGATTCACTTAATTTATCTTTACTAGCATGTTATTATTAAAAAGCGTATGGTTTCCATGTGGAAAACAGTTTGAGTTAACGCTCACTTTTCACAGCGGAAATAAAGTCCGATTAATATTTAATTGTCTTATTATATTAATAAAAAATGAGTCTATCCTTCTATCTCAATGATTTCACAACAATTAATTCCCTAACACTTAAAACCTTTTTCCCAATATGACTTTAAGTCAAGCCAAAAAAGTGGCTCTCTTTGCCTCTGGGGGATATCAATAAGCTCAAATGAGTTAGGGGTAAGGTTCAAATGTTCCCCGTCCGAACCCTTTCATAATACATACAATGAGGATATATGAAATATGAATGAGATTAGTTTGGGTAACGCATATTTTGCGAAAACAGATTTATGCTATTTTCTTAACTAAAGGGCTTGTTTGAGAGTAATTTGATTCTAAATATTTTATTCATTTTATGTTTTATTGCATTGTACGTTTATACATTTCACCTATGCTAAAAAACTTTATTCATTTTACATTTTTTGAAATATTTCCAACATTTATCATTTTAGATAAATTTTATATTTTACCGATTTTATTCATTTACGTTTTATTACATTTTAGTTTTATTCATTTTACGAGCGGCCCGTCCTAGTAACAGCGGCACACTTTCCATAATTCAAACTATTCTCGTCCCTGTTTTTAATCAAACGAGCTTGAATATTCACCAAGCAGATATAGGAACTAACGTAAATTCCAAAGATTCTGAGGTTTTGATTTTATTCTCAAATTCGTCACACATTTCTAACAAATCGCCTGAAAAGCGCCGATTTTGACCATTTCGTCACTATGATTAAACTACTATCTACCACCTGAGCTTTTCATTTTTTTGCATTTTTAATATTTTGTAAAAAGTAAGATAAAAAAACCAAACAAATGTAGGTTTGGAATTTTTGATATACATTGCGTAACACTCTAAGATTGGCACTTGAGTAGACGGAAGTATTTTTTTTTGTCGGAGAAACTCGAAGTGGGTCTAGTTGTAAGCCCCTTCTTCCGTCTTCAAACTGTTTCAATTATATACCAAGTTTCCATCAAAAATTAAAAGTTAATCTAAACTTTGATAGAAAAAAATCACTTAGAAAATTTGAAAAATCCAATTTACGAAATTTGTTTCTTTCGGTTAATTTTCAATTTTTTAATGAATTAAATTCGATTATGGTCGCATTCTTATATGACATTTAAAACTGGCAGAAAATGTAGGAACCACCATCCCCTTAATCGGATATATCGTCTGGGAGGAGATATATTTTGTTTGCAGTTTTGAAAGGCTAAATTACATACCTTGCATACTGAGGGTGGCCTTGGCTACTTTGGTTCCGTATCAAAGTTTCACTCGATTTCGTAGAAGCACTTGGCTGAGTTGAATTACTCCTAAAAGCGTTAGTTCGGCCTAAACCTCCTCTCGTTGGTTGGCCATCAACTGGAGATTCACAATAAGTATCTTGAAATTGGTTATTGAAACTGAATTTGTTTTCACAGTTTCAACAGTGATTAAAAATTAAGATTATAGCTCTGGCGACTTTTTTCTGTAATTTTTTATCTGCACTCTACCGCCATTTATGTGAGAAAAATGACAGCTTATAAAAAGTTCAGAAATTCATTCATACATGTACTTTATTTCATGAGAGTATTTGCTCATTATACACTTTATTTTGTAGTTATCAATGGAGGCCTAAGGATTTTCCCTTGGTTGATAAGGGAATTTCTACAACTTTTAATTTTTTGTACTCCAATTTCTGGGAGTACAAAANNNNCTCCTTATTTATTCTCTAAACAATTTTTTTTAATCATAAATTATGATTCATAACCTTTTTCCTATAGATGGTTGAAGTCTCAGTGTATTATCAAGCGAAGGTCTTCTAATACCTGTGACTGAAGCTCGTCCTTGGGCAACCGATTTTCTTCCTGAAACAAGCTCATTTTGAACTGTAGTTTGCACCATACGTTTTTTAAAATCTTCTCGTTCGTTCAATAATTGAGCTTTTAATTCATTCAGTGCAAAGTCTTTTCCTTTTATAGGTTCTCTTCAATTTTTTCAGTGTAGATTTTTTTTGACCCCCACTTATTATTGATATTTATTTTTTGTGACATTCAGCAATTACTTATTTGTTAGCACATGCATTATTTTATGCACTCTTGAAAGGCTGAAAGTTTTCTTGGTTTGATTTCGCTCGTGCAGGTGGGGGTTAAATTTAAATTATTAAAAATGAGTCCCTGGCTTTACTGGCACCGTGCAAATAATAAATGGTCATAATCATCACTAACAAACATGGCAGAACCACTGTTGGAGACATAAGCATTTTGTATGCACTTGATAAAATCCCTATGTGAAGTGTATTTATGGTCCAATTCACTATTTGATATGAAAATAAAACTTCTGGGACTTTCGAAAATGGACCACAATGCTCGAAAATTAGGGTCAACATAAATCTTTGTCTTCTCCTCCGGGATTATATTCGTTATTCTCTTAGATAGGGTGGGAAATGCACTTCACAAACGTCGTTATATATGAAAGTAGGCACAAGAAAAATCAGTTGACTGCAAAATGTTCGAACTGCAAACTTGAATTTTTATCAAAGTTTGTCAATGAGAAATTGTCATCGAATTTTGGGTACAGTCATGTCTAACGGGTACAAATTCTCTAACTTTGGCGGGTATTTTAGAAAAAAACATTGTCACTAGAGCCTAGTGACTAAGCTTTGTTCGAGCTTACTTCTCTAGAATTGAATCTGAAAAAAGTTTGCATTCCCCAGGAGGGAAATCTCCACCCTACTCAAAAATATACTATTCTTTTGTAATCACTAATTTTTGAAAGAATTGACTTTTTTAATTTTGTTAACCCTTAATCAGAAGCTTTAATTGAAAATAGTGAGTAAACTATAGGTAACATAATCACGAGCAGCATCAGTAATAGCAAAACCAAATAAAAACTGTTTGAGCGAGATGCTCGAAAAATTCTCTTCGAGGGCAAATTTGTAGTCTTGATCGAATGAAAACTAGATTATTGTAATGCTAAATGCTAATCAAAATATACAGTATGTAAAATTTTTGCTAAGACTTTCCATTTCAGCTAGCAAACGACACCGACCAATTAGAAGTTAGATAGGACAAATCGTCATATAATAATTTACCGCGAGCAAATCAGCATGCATATAATCAAGTGCTAGCTCAGACCGAAAGTCTTAAAAAAAATTAAACATACTGTGGGCTTATTTTTTTTAATTTCACGATTCAAAATTAAATTCTAAATTTATATTTCAAATTTAATACGTTATTTACGTAAAAAAGGTTTAAATTTTCATTCCTTCCAATACGGACCAGTTTCTCAAATAAAAAATGGTGATAATTTTGAGAAGATGGATAATTGGAAATGCCGGAGAAAAATAACAAGCCATCCATAATATTCCTGAATACATAATAATAAGTTGATAACAAAGAAGGATCAAAAATAAAAACCTTGATTATAAATAAGGTGCAAGATATTATCAGCCAATTTAAATTCTGCATATTCTGGGTAAGTATTCTCCAAGTCCCAAAAAGGCCAAATCGGATTTAAATATCGAACTGAACGTTTTCAATTTATAATAAATGTACTTTCTGAGTTATTTAATGACAAAAAGTTTGTTTCAATAAAAGGGGTAGTGAGTCACTACTAGTGACCACTGACCAGGGATCGGATTTTCTGAAGATTTCATTAAAGTGTAGTTGGGTCTATTTTTTTAATTTTCTGGGTCGGGTCGAGCGTAGACCCTGGTTCTTTTTCGTACAAACTTTATCGGCTTATATATTAAGTTTATTATTTTAAAAAATAAGCCCTAAATCGGCCTAGGGTCCATATCCTTTTCCCAACCGAAGTGCATCTTAAAAATGAGACTGAACCCAATAGCGCGTGTTAGAATCCAACTAATGTTGTCCAGTGATTGTCTTGGGTATGATAAATAGACAAGGGTGCTTGATATTGGGACCGCCAAAGATTGATCGGTGCGTATCACTAAAGCATCACTAAGACAATCATTTCAACAACATTAGTGGGATTCGAACACCGTAGCTCAAAGATGATATGAGAAGATATAGAGAATTGTATATTCATGGTTTAATTTCTTTAGCAAATGGACCCAAATCAGCCGAAGGCCGATAAAAGGGATTTTATATCAATAGAAACTTAAAGGGTATACCGTATGCGACTCTGATTTGACATTTTTCGGTGAAATATCCTGCAAACTAAGAGCTTATGAGAAAAACCGAAAATGCTTATTGTAGATCTATCTAATCTTGCGAAAAGTACAATCACAAATTATTTTTGACCATAACACCAATAGGTACAGTGTCGTAACAAGATGACTTTTTCCAAACTGCAAAATCTATCTCCTCCCAGACCATATCCAATTAAGCTCAAATTTTCACAGATCAAGAAACCATACCATGCCGATCTTTTAAGGTGATTTTTTTTTATCCAGCGACTGACCAATTCTAGAACGCCGAAAAACCGACATTTTTTGACAATTTTAGACTTTAAAATCTATCTCCTCCGAGGATATATTTGCAAAATGGCTCAAATTTTTACAAAGAATTCTTCCGGGTATAACTAATAGATTTAGGTGGGCTTTAATGCAATTTCCAGCTGAAGTTCGAAATATGACTTTTTCAAGGTCACGTGAAAAAAATCCGAATAAAAATGTGCTTCGATTCTTTCAACAGTAGGCTCAAAAGCAAGCCACAAAAACACTGATCAGAAAGTTGGCTTACGTCAAGATGATATTTCGTAGTTTTAGTGGTCAAATTCAAGCAAAGTTTATTTTTCAACGTCATTTTTTAGAAAATACTTGGAAAAAAATTGAAAAATGCTAAAATTTCGAAAAATTTTTTTGGATACTTTGGTTGGTAGTACACTTTTTTATCACCCAAATCAATTTGGAGCATGTTTGATGTCTCTGAGCCTCAGAGTCTGTCAGAGATAATAAGGAATTTCAAAAGTCAAAAATCGGTTTTAATGT
>SCLH01063427.1:0-68203 GCA_004367855.1 Oikopleura vanhoeffeni
CAATCTTGCCGGTATCTCGTTCGTCGACAGCAGCTTCGTTTAGCGTGGCTAACTCAAAGTTAAGGTCCTTGATCTTGTTAATCAAAGTCGAACTCATGTTGAGCAGGCAGCGATGAGCGTGGCAGGCAGCGATGATAGTTGCAGGCAGCAGTGACTTAGCCGGCAGCGATGACGTAGCAGGCAACGATTACTTAGCAGGCAACGGAGATGTTTGTGCAGGCAACAGTCTTTCAGGAGATTACCTTAGAATTTAGAGCAGTTACTTTGCTACGCAAATGACAAAATGACTTACTTGACCCTCTTATACGGGTATGCTAGTTCAGTTTAAGGCGCAATCCTACTGAACACACGTGTTCCACGAAGCTAGACNATATTTATAGAAAAACCCTAGTTTTTTCTAGAGATCCGCTGTATGAAAATGAGACCGGAGGGGTCATAGTTGCTACTACGTTCCGCAGCAACATCGTCACACGGAAGAAATCTTTTGGTGCACTAAGATTTTCTTTAATTCTCACTTTTATGTTCAATTTTCGGATTTCCGCGCAGCTTTTTTTTGGTCGATGTGTAGGCAGCCAATCAGGGCCGAGAGATTCACAAAGAGTACTTCCCATCTCGATGTTCACACAACGCTCTGGCTTGTTTTTATTTCCCGAAATGACGTGTTTTGGCATGGTTCCACAGAGAAGAAGCCTTGGTATCTGAAAACGGTTCAAAAAAAACAACCATTGTGTTTTGGCTATCAGTTCAAACCAGATTGTAACACTGCAGGCGTAAGAAATCGACAAAACATAGCCCATTCACTAAAATTCAGGACCAATTCCTCGCGACTCTCACCAAACTCTCAGGAACTTTCCGACTATAAGCTGCTAGATCCTTGTTTCTCTTTGGAAAAAGAGGGCTGAAGACTCGTGTTTAAGCCGCGGTTAAAGCCTGAGATGGGTTGCGTGAGGAGTGGTAGCTGAATTCATCTCAATGGAATCTGCGCGAGATCAAGGTGATAGATATTTCCCAGTGTGGTGAATGTACATAAATGTTCCTACGTCGGATCAGTGGTAGCCGTACCAAGCCTCCAGAAATGTCAGAAATCACTCACGCCACCCCCCGTTAATCGAAAATAAATTTTACACGTGTGGATCGGCCGGCTTACCAACATTTGGCAATTTTTGGTGAAATCATCTTTTTTTTAATGTGCTGGGATAAAAGAGCGCGCTTCGATGGATTCCGCCCAGACCGTAGTTTCGTATGAGAAAATTATGATCAGAGTATAAACAAGCAGCAAAGAAACAAATACGACGACCTAATTTTATACTAATGAAATGATGGCATGCTCAATATTTTCAGCCGGTGATACCAAAAAAATAAGTTTGAAAATTTTAACCAAAAATCATAAAACCATGTCAACTGATTTTTAAAAGAGCATATAAAAAGTATGTGGTCACCTTTGCTAAAAATTAAAGTGGCCATTTTGAATAGTGTTTTTCGTTGATTTGAAAGAAATAATGAAAAAAAATTTGAACGAAAAATAAGGAATTTTTTTATAATGTTCGGAACTTTTTTTCAAAAATTTCTCCTGACCTGTCGGATTCGAAAAATTTAATTCGAACCCAAAATTTTCTAAAAAAGCAATCATTTGAAATTTTTTTAATTACAACAGTTGCCTGGATTATGAAACATTACTTTTATGGTATATATTGAGGGGGGAATAAATAAACCCAGTAAAGAGTTTCTCATCAAGAGCCCATATCCATATCTGTCAAAATGCACCGACCCCATTAATATTGGCAATACAGTATTAACTGTATGTATTTTTGTACACATTTTTTGGTACACTAAGCACGGGCGTATTTTCTGAACCCAAATTGGGCTGAATAAAAAATTTGGATTTTGACCCATTTGGGTAGAGAAAGCACGGGTGTGTTTAGTGTACTCAAATGAGTATACTAGACACCGACTCGTATTTTCACAAAAACAGTCCATTTAAAATTATCCGTCAAAACTATTTATTGAAAAATTGCTTAATTATATTTATTTGATGACCAATTCTTGTTCAGATTATTTCAACTAAAATTAAATTCTTAAGTTTAATTTTAAATTGAGCTGTAAAGTTAATTCGATAAGTTATACAAAGTTGTAGCTCCCTAAAACTGATCATTAATTCCAGATGGAAAATATCGCTATTTATTTATGTCTACTAGAAATTGTCTGGTCGATATAGGCTGATTATATTATAAAGTCTTTACGCACTATACAGTTAACCGTATAGGCTATTAGGTATAGCGAGAAATCGATAAAAATAAAGTGAGAATTTAAAAAATGATTATAAATACCTTTACACCTTTTTGATGATAATCTCTAAGTGATTTGATATTCGTGTTTCAAAGATATGTCACAAAAAGATCTCCAGTACATCGTCTTGTAGTTTTATTGATCTTTGATATTATATTTCATTGATATATAAAATTGAAGCAAGACCAGTTCCAAAAACTAGTCATGGCTGATTTTTATGAATTTCTGACGTAATTTTTTTTCTTTTAACCCCCTGGGCCTCGAGTTCAAAGCCCGGTACTTCTTATTAATCATCTGTATACACACCTTTTTGTATAAAATATTAATACAAAAGTACTTACTTTTCATATTAAATTTCAACAATACAGTGGGTGATGTCAAAAGTCAACGGACTCAATAGGAAACAGTGAGGGCAATAGGCTATCACAAATTGTGATTTTTTCGATAATAATTAAACTTTATTTCAAAGATTTAGGGAACTGTACATTAACTGTAAAATTTAAGAAAACAAAATTACAATAAAGGCAGCCTTTGTAGAACATTTAATGTTTGTGACTTGATTTGATTTGTTTATCAGAATACCGTATGAACAATTAGCTTATCGAAAGTGCTGATTGATTTTGAGTACATTAGGTCAAAAAATAGTACACTTCACCACTTTTACTCATGTAATTCGTGGTGTGTTTTTCGAAATTTTTTTGTGTGACAGATAAAAATGTAAAATAAATTTCAACTTATCTTTTCACGTTTTTTAGATTGTTCTTCGGTGTACTGTCATATCGCTCAATTTAAAACATTTTTAGATGGCAAAAGGACTTAATAAGTCCATTAAGGGGGTCCATTAACATAATATGCGCATTAATCGCATTATGCGGTGCTGTTTAACTAGGTGTGGTTCTTGATTATTTTACACTTTTTACTCGATGCATTTGGCCCTACGTGCCGCTTTATTAAGATATTTTTACTAAAATGTACCTGCACTTTTATTCCAGTTCTCAGATGTGTTGGGCATTAATGTCTTGGAATGGGTCAAAGTGTGTGTATTTTCAGAAAATTTTAATAATTAACTTAATTTAACAGCTGATAAAACGTATAATTTCTAAAGATTAAATCCTTAATAAAAATTTTGACTCACTCGCAATTCATTTTAATTTTATGATCTCCTGAGACATAAGTAGTTCTTCTTATTGTTACCAACTTCTTATTGCGTTTTTATGCGGAATAAAATGAGAGTGACTTGTACTCTGTACTGTTGATTTGCCTTGAAGTGTTTAATGGGGTCACAGAATTCGAGAACACTTTAACTGTTTAAATCAGGTCACAAATTTTAGTACAATTTGAATACTGAATTTATCAGGGTAACGGACTGAAAGTGTGTTTTTGAACGTGACAGTCTATTCAAATATACAATACAGTATTGTCAATACTTATCGCAGTCTCGGCGAGACTGTCTCACCATTGAAATTGACCTGACTCGATTGATTGGCATGAGAGTTCTTCAGGGCAAATAACTGATAAAAATAATTGTTAGAATTTTTTTTTGTTTGTCACGTGATCAAGATATATGAATTATTCTTATTGTCACGTTTTTGAGCATATCGACGGAACCGTATTCAAAGTTTAATCTTCGATAGTATTTGTTCATCAAGCGCCTAATTTTTTATATTTCAAAATCAGGTGCATCGTGACATCTCTATTATGCGTTAAACTGAACTTAAAAAATAAGATTCTCAAATTTAGTCAGATATGAAATAACTGATATTTATGAAGGCGTGTCGCGACATGTCGTGCCGCACGACTCGTGCCGCAACGACTCGTGCGGACAAAACTAGCGTATTTAAAGCCAACGGAGTTAGAACTTTAAACTTAGAAGTGTGTGCCAATTTGGGGCGTCTCTATGAGAATAGCAGCTGATGTGCGAAGCATCCGGAATTTAAAGATCAAATTCATTTAAAAACGGAATAAAAAATGCTGGGTGTTTCATTTTTGCCAATAGCGGATTTATATTATATTATTTATGTATTTTTCATTAAGCGATCGAGAAACAAAGAAGTTAAAAATTGAAGGTTTTCATCCTAAAACTAAAAATTCTGTAAGAAACTACCACATTTTTCTAAATACAGTAGGTGTTTTTTAATTGCGAAAAAATTGGTAATTAGGTGGATAGCCGATGTCAAGGGCTTGAGAATATAATCCACCTAGTTACCAATTTTTATTGGCCGTAATTACCTTAATGACAATTTTCATTTCGCAAGTAATATGAGTCTATATATGAATTATATGAGATTTTTGTGAGCGCCGTTCAAAGTTGAGTTTTTGAACTGGTGCCTCCGCGGAACTTTTCTGCTATTACTTCAGGAAATAAATCGTTTAAAGTCAAATCCGCAGCAGACGATTCTCGCGCCCGTTTTGAGCTGTTTAGATTGCGATTACTTAGTCGTGAAAGATGTTGTTTCGTATTCTGGAGCTCAGATAAATGGCGTTTACATCAAAATGAACGAGCTTTATGATGGATATCCTTTTTGGCGGCAGCAAGAAAACAATGGACACGATAGAAATTATATATATGTTCATAACTACGGTAATGATTACCGTAATTATCATCTTTTTGCTCAATTAGGAAGAAATGTATTTCATTCATATCGTTCACTGAACCAAAGTGCCTCTCAGACTGAGAGTCTCAGAATTAAAAAGCGTTAACATTTTGGCTTTAAGAAACGACTCATCCGATTGAGTTTTCTAAATGACCACACATATTCAGACAAAAATATTAAAAATCAGTCCGAATCAGGCTCATTTTTATATGTTAAATTTTTTTTCTAAATATTATTTTTCCAACTTATGGGAGTACTGGTCGCATTTAGAGACTCGGACATGAAATTTTCTAGATTATATTTAAAATGTTTTTTTCTGAAAATATGGACAAAAATAAGCTGATAAGAAGTCTTTTTATTTTCAATTGTCATGAAAAAAGTATTTTTATCGCGATTTGAGAAAATATTTCTTTCATTTTTTCAAATTTTGGAAATTTCTTAGAATTTGAATCTCTGTTTCCAAAAAGCCGAAATACAAAAATGAAAATTGTAGACCTTGGGGCTCTGCTCGTATCCTTAAGGATCGTATTTATACCAGTTAAAGTTTCCTGTCGTCAAAATCCAGGGAGGAGTAGTATTTTCCCCCAGGCACTCAAAATAAAGCCAAAAAACAGTTTTTTGCTCATTTAAGCTCCGGATGAAATTTTAATGAGCAAATCGGACCTGTGGCGGTTCTGTTACACTGTTCTCTGTGTCCAATAAAAGCTATAAAAGTATAATCTATCTTCAAAACTCAGGGAAAGGAGTAGGCCTTTGAGTGAAAATATTGCCACTTTTGAAAGGTCGTTCCTGATTGGTCGGCTGATTGAAAAACCATACAAAATACAACCTTTTTAGGAAATTTTTTTTTGCCATCTTGTGGTCAAATTATGCTGCTTTAAAATTTATGTTTTTTATTTCACTCGAAATTTTTGATATCAAATATAGATAATTGTTAATTTTTTTTACCGGGAATTTTTGTGAACGAAGATTAAATATTTTGAAAAATAGATTTTTTAAACATGAAACCTGAAACAACTTCTCAAATTCCTTCGTTAAATTTTCTCGTTCGATAATTTCTGAGCTTTAAAATTCTACTTTGAAAGTTAGTTTTTGTTCTAGTTTGTTTTAATTGTCGAAAATTTCACCGTGCGCAATAGATTTCGTTAAAATTTAGAGTGTGTAGGAGTACAGCTATGTCTAAATGATCCATTTTGTAATGCATATGCGGATATGTATGCCTATCTTTCACCATGCTTTGAAGACATGCAGTGGTTTGAAATTTCAACTGGATCATGGAATGAAGTGAGCCAAGAAAATCTGAAATGTGCTGAGGCTCGTTCTAAAAATAATATTTTTTCACTCTGAAATCGAATTTAGAAAATTCATTTACTCTATAATTCTCAAAAAAAATTGATATATACTATATTCACTAATAGCATAAGTTACAATATATACTGTATACTTAACATTAGTAGTTTTTTAAACCTTTCAGCTAACAAACCCTACTACGAATAAAACAAGTATAACTCTCCTCCGCCAACAACAAGTACAACTCAGAAGGTAATAAGTTAATTTAATCGCGCTTTCATAAATTTCATGTTAATTAATAAGTATACTAAAATAGTTTATTATTAAAAAAAAAACATAAACATAATAAATAAATTATTCGGTCACTTTCTTTCATTTTGCCAGGCCAAAGCAAATTCATAAAATTTTTAATTTATGCTTTAGCATTGAAATTTGTCGAATAAAATATTTATTAGAGCTCATAAATTAAATCTAAATTTCAGTCGACTTTCAGCCCACCACCACCAACTTCAACGACTACAAAGGTTATTTTTGCTAATATTTTTCAACTAAAAGCTTTAGCAGCCTTATATATATATTTATATCCGGCATATATTTATATTATATATTTATATTATATACCGGTATATGACATAATTTATATCATATAAGTTATATCTTCGAAATAAAAACCTAGAGACTAGTCATTAGTGTTAAACTGCGGTTTATAATGCCACAATGGTTCTGCCATGGTGTAAGTTTTAGAAATTTCCATCAAAATTGCGTTAAAATTTCTATCAAAACAAGGTAAAATTGATTGTTTTGGCTCTGGTTAAGTTTTTTTATTAAAATGAAACAAGCAATTGATTTTTTCCTGTCTTTTTTCAATTATTGAAATCTTTTGATATTTTCTTGAAATAATAACACTGATCTTCGAGATTATATGATATACAGTATATCCCCATGAAAGGCTACTGAGAAATTACAGCAAGTTAAATCAAATATCAATTAAGGAAACGGTTACTCAACCACCACCAACAACACAATCAACAGATCAAACGAAATCTACTCCTAGGAAATAATTTTTAATCTATCTCTGAATAATTATAACAACCTTGAATCAAGGTCCTTGATGGTGTTTTGATGATGTTATAACCCTCTTGATGATTAAAAATAAAATTTAATGGTTTGTTTGTTGAAATTGTTTGTTATTTCAAAATATCTTACCGAAAATATTATCTAACCTTAAATATTATTTTAGCAAAAACTTTTGGTTAAATTTTAGAAAAAAAAATATTAAATAAAAAAGTTCGGGAAAATATTTTGTGTCTAAATTTGAGAAAAAATAGGAAACAAATTTTCAAATATTGTCGAAAACAAAAAAAAATGTTTGTGAAATACTTAAAAAAAAATTTGTGAAGAAATTGAAAAACATGAATAGAGTTTGAAATTATTTTGTAAAAAATTTCGATAAAAATTTGATAAAAAATATGAAAAAAACAAGTTAGCAACAGGTTGCAACTGATTATCAGGATTTATCAGTATACGATTATCTAATTCAATTTTCAAAAGGTCAATGCATACTTGAGCAATTTAATGAAAGTTGATTTAATCAACATATTAAGAGATATCAAAAATGAAGTTATTTGGATTATTACTGACTTCGATATATGGATTTAAGGTTCTGTGCAAAATTTATTAAGAAATCGACCGCTTTTAATCGGATTATGAAAAATAAAAATATTTTAAACTGCCAAAATTTCACTTTCTTGTTGACAACTATTTTTTTCAACTATAAGAAAGACATTTAAAAAAATGTCAAAAGCCTGCAAAATAAATACTATCTTCAAATTACTTATATCCTTTTCCCAAACGAAGTGCATCTTAAAAATGAGACTAACCCTATAACGCGTCTTCCGATCCCACCAGTGTTGTCCTAGTGATTTTCTTGGGTATGATAATTGGCAAGAGTGCTTAATATAGGGATCGCTAAAATTAATCGGTGCGTAATCACTAAATCAATCACTAAGACAATTATTCGGACAACATTAGTTGGATTCGAACACGCGCTATAGCCTATAGGGTTAGTCTCACTGCAAGATGCACTTCGGTTGGGAAAAGGATATGTAAAGTGGTATTATGGTAAAAATGGTCGAATGGTATTTTTATTATGATATAAATAAAATTGAGAAATAAATTTTGCACTTTAACGCAGGGAACATGTAATATTTTGGATAGATCAAGCGAATGCTTTAAGATATATTTTCATCATGTAAAAAGTTTATCTTTATAGTTAACCTCCGAAGCATAGAAAAAAAAGTTCCACCGAGGCATGAGAGCCTTTCAGGAGGCTTTACTTTGAGCGCTGTTAACAGAAAACTTTTAGAAGGTCAACCTCCAATTTTTCCTTTGTGATCAAGTTAAAGAGTTAAATTTTCAAAAAAATCATATTCTAGAAACTATATTTTTAATTCAAGAAAAAATGTTTGAAAAGCAAGGTTAATTAAACCACGTGATACTACCTCATGGTAGGCTTCAGGAAATGTATGTTTATCTCAATAAGTGCGCAGTGCTCTGTTCTACTCAATATCATGGTCTGATTGAGTATATCTCTTGAGAATCAAAAATATAAATAAGTTCAAAATATTCATGAAAAAATCACGTTTTTTAGGAAAATATTGTTAATTTTCTCGATTTAATTAAATTATTTGATAATGATTACAATATTAAGGCAAATATGGTATAAAACTACCACTTAATTTTCTCGATTTAATAAAATTATTTGATTATGATTACAATATTAAGGCAAATATGGTATAAAAGTACCACTCTGGCATGATTTTCACAGATAATATATTTTTTCAAAACATATCATTTTATACATACTAATATCGAAATAAGATATTTTGAAATTTCACTCCCAATAAATATTTTTGCTCCAGATATGTCCAGAAGGCTATTTTTTGCAAATTGTACTCAAAACACTTTTCTAAAAACAAGCCAATTTGAAATTTCAATTTTAGATTTGGGTCAAAAATAATTTTTTCGGAAGAAAGACTTAAGGGGGTAGGTGTCGTAATTTTCAGACGCTTTGTATGTGGGGTCTAAAAGAAGATCGATTTTGAAAAAACCGTTTAGTGCTCTAGCATAAACTCACCACCTGGTGGTTTGATGTAACAAGGTTGACTTTGAGATGTGTAATCGTTAGACGAAGGCTAGATCTACAAACGAGTATCCTAAGAATTTTTACAACTTCCCTAGATTTGTTCTGAGGCGTGATTGAAAGGTACCAGATTACGACACCTACCCCTTAAGCGAAAAATCGCCATTCAATCAACTCGCCATAAAATTTGAATTTATTATCCGAAAAAATTGTACGTAATATTTTTAGAGTCACATTGTTAAATTTTAAAATGTAATCGGAAGAGAAATTTCTGCGATCATTTTTCCATCATTTTTGGCTGATTTAAAGTGGCTTGAGCCTTTCAAAAGCCTCTATGCCTCGGAAAGTTTAGATAATTAGCATTAAGAAGGTGGGTGAATCAAATTTGTATTTATGAAAGGTTTGTCACGAAGAATTTAAAGCGAGACTATTTCTGATTTTGCACATAATTTAAAGCATAGATTCTATCTGACATTATTCATATCAAGATAAGATTTTGCGTTTTAGCCCCACCTACGCGAAAATTTTGTTTTGAAAAGCTGTAGATAAATAAAAAAAAAGTATTCTCAATAAATTATCGACCTCTATAATCAAACGAAGGCAAACGTAACTTTTCTGTTTTCGACTTTTGAATTTTTTTAAAAACTCTGCAGGCCAGGTAATCCCTGGCAGGGATATCATTTAAAAAGTAATTTTCAAAGTGTATAATGTTCGTTAAAATCTCTTCTTTCAATTAAGTCTAAGATCAGAAATTTCTTCAGTTTATTTTATTATTCTCGAGAGACGTTTGAAGAAGTCAAATTTACTTTATCCACTCCTTAAAATGGTCAGAAAGTTATCAAAACCAACAGTGCAAAATGTTTATCATTTTAAAAGCATTTAAAGATACTCGACATCCATTGAAGAAACCTGGAAGATTATCTCACATGGTGAAAAACCAAGATTGACCATTGATTTTGATAATGGTTCCAAAAAAGATTTATTCGCATTAAATGATGAAACTTATTTGCTCTTGCATTTCACGCTGGTGTCTGACAAACATTTAACAGTTGTAACACAGTATATCATTATGATCAATTTGTTCTACAGACAGTATAATACTGATTTGATTTACCATTGTTGAAAATTTTGCTCAGAGAATAGAAATCACTGTAACTGCTTTATGAACCNTGAATTAATTAGTACATACAAAATATAAAAAATTGAAATATATATATTTTATATATCGATAATTACTTATTCATTATATCGACCTACCAAGGCATAGTTATCGATAAAACTCAAACTTAGTACATCTTTTGTATATCCTTTTCTCAACATTAGTCCATCTTAAAAATGCTTACTATCTCTATAGCGCGTGTTCGAATCCGACTAATGTTGTCTTGAATATGATAATAGGCAATTGTGCTTGATATTGGGACCCCCAAAGTTGATCGGTGTGTAATTACTCAAGCAATCACTGAGACAATCACTTATACAACATCAGTGGGATTCGAACACACGCTAAAGAGACAAAAGCATTTTTAAGATGAACTAAGGTTGGGAAAAGGATATTGTAGGAGAGTTTACGGCGGAGAATTCCCAAATAGTTTGGCCGCCAAACTCATTATATAACACAATATACTGGGACAATACATATAACATGTGAGCGAAGCCGCTTTGCCGAAGCGATAATTTTTTTCGAAATATAATTAAATAAGCCAGGCTTCCAAAAGGGATGCATCCCCGCCGATTTTTCCATCCCTATCCCGTTTTATCCCCCAAAACGGGATAGAGATGAAGGGATAGACTTTCCATCCCTATCCCTCTATGGCTCTGAATTTTCCATCCCTATCCCCTTCTATCCCCCTCGGTTTATCCCTTCTATCCCTATCCCTTTTGGAAGCCTGAAATAAGCATTCTAATATTTATAAGTGTTTGTTAAGAATTTCATTTATTTTAAAATAATGAAAGAAATGTTTAGCAGGAAAAAGGGTTGATGTGAACAACCCGGTGCAGCTTAATTTGTTTTCATGTCAAATTCTAATAAAAGTCAAGATTTGGATTATTTATCAATAGTTCCAGAGTCACCAATTTCGAATGATGAAAATAATTATTGTGACGATTGTGCTTTCAATGGTTTTGGATGGATAACAGCTGACACTATGTACTTAGAGCTAGACGATTCCATATCCGGAAGGTAATCAATAACCAAAATTAGATTAGCCAGTTTTTTCTGATTTTAATTAATAATTTTAAAATTTCACTGTTGATTTTTATGGGTTGATTAAATAACGTTTATTGGAAAAATGATCACTATTCTATCGACGGTTATTCAAATTTAAATATTTTGTCGATGCAAAATCTAACACTGGGTGCGTTTACAATTTCTTAGGGCTTTCGCTGAACCAATTGCATTATCTTGTTTTGGTCCGCTCAAAACTCTATAAAAATGAAAACTTAACCTGTAGTTTTTAAAAAATGCCTATCAGTATAACTTCCTGTGATGTTGATATTAAGTGATAGAATGCCTGGAGCCACAGCTGATAAAATTGGGATCACCTCCAATTACATTTCTTGGACCTGGTTAAAGCATGCTGGAGATTTCACAATTATTGAAAAACTTCATCATATTGAAGTTTGCCAAGTCAAGGATTACAATTTTTGAAATAATCTCACGTTTTTTTTGCAAAACATTAATTGTAACCACTTTAAAGGCATCAGTCCTACGGTTGAAGGTTTGACAGTTGACAATCAACCAATAACAGAAGGTTGTACTCCTGTTGATTTGGATAATTTTCATTCGTTTTCAAGTTGGACTCGCGGAGTATGGCTATCAAAAACACATTTTTCTAGTTATGTGACATAAACCCCCCCTGACTAAACTGTATAAAGAGAAAAAAATGTCAAAGAGCAAATCTGGGTTTTCATAACTTATGTCCGTCAGGCTGTTTTAAACTAAGGCTACATCACTCAGAATTATACACTCGGAGAAAATTTAAATTCTGAAGTTACTGATTGAACAACCAGATTTGCTCTTTGACAATTTTTTCTCTTTATACAGTTTAGTCAGGGCTCTTTGCTTTTTTAAGCGTAGGTGGAATGAATGGATCATCAGAATTTGTTTCTCGTTAACTGGAAAAACGAAAAGTCAACGACGTTTAACTGAAAGTTATTATACGCAGCTATAAATTTCTAAACTTTTGATATAAAAAAAATATGTTTTGTTAATTATTTAATTATATGAGAATGGATGCGAGTCTAAATTTGCTATCTGGGGCGTATAAATTTACGTGAAATGCGTTATTACATTATTAAATTTTGATGCCATGGCGCGCCAGTTTGAAGCCACCACCGAATTCGATTAATTGTTTAATGGTTTCTACAAATTGTTACAAATCGTGGGGAGGCGTTCCAAGTGGTGAGAAAAAACTCGTTTTTTTGTATTGAATAACTTAAATCCAAGCATGACTTGGGACAATTTCCACGATGAGTACTGTACGTCAACATCAAAATTTTCCAAAAGAGTAAAAAATTCATTTTCATTGAACGCATGATATAAATTGTGTTCGGTAGTTGCTACAGCATGAATAATTATAAAATTGAAGCAAAATAATTATCTGTATATATATAAGCACCAATTATTGATAGCCCTGACTTGAGTTATTTCTCATATGGGCATTGAAGGTATCGCTAGTGTTTTGCCACATGTAGAAGGAGATTTTATAGATATCGGATTCGATGGCAAACTTTATGATTTCAATGTTTTTGATAAAAATACACCAACTTCGATTACTGAGCCTTTTACAGGAAAAAATATCATTAGATTGAGGAATCAAAAAAAAATATTTTTGTCCTAATTTTGAATTAATCGTGATAGGTTCAGGTTTGAAAATTTATTGATTCTATCTAAAGATTAAGGCTTCAAGACATGGACCTTATTCAAGATTTATACTGGATTGTGACATTTATTGCAAAATATCATGGCAAAGTTTAAAATTAACTCACTGTTTCATTATAATTTTGTTCCAAATTTTTTATTAATAAGAAACATTATAGACTTTGATTTCAGAACAAACTTGTGGCATCAGCCAAAAATTCAGTGGATGCAACTTTGTCCACAATCATCAGGTTATTAAATCAATGACTTTTTAGATGCATTATGGCACTGACTTTGCGAAAACAGTTTTTATATTGATCATCAGGTTTCCATAAACAATTTGTAACATTTCCAAAAATAATGTTTTTGTCCACAACTGCTGTGAGAGAAAAAACATTTTGTCTTTGAACCATGGTTCTCATGGTAATATTTTATCGTATTCTGTTGGTCTTATCATTTATATATATTTTGTAAATAGCGTAGGTTTCGGAAGGTTTTTCCTTGAAATGATCATTGTACCTTGATTGGGTGCAACTTTCAAGTCAAAACTTGCGACTTAAATTTGTAAAAATACAAAAATAGGATGTTATCATTCTCATGCGAAAGTATTACGGCTGAATTGCTAAAATGGTGGTCTTGATAATTCACGTGCAAAAAATAGAGTTACAAGTAGAAAAACGCCGAAATTTTCATTCTGCTTTACAAACAAGGCAAAAAGTCACAAATCGGGCGCTAGTAGATTAACCATTTTGAAGCACCGTTCAGTGTAGGGAGAAATGAAGCCCTCGTATATTTTTTACTGGAATGCAAGATCTAGATTGAGTTAAAGAAGGTGAAGCTGATGAATTATTGCAGGTAGTTTGAGATCCTCTACGACAATAAATAATGAGCCATTATGTACATAGTTGCAATGTATGCTAAAAATTGGACGGAAATAGATCCCAACCAGGTGCACAATGGCAAAACGAAAATGTTATTTCGAGAAAAAATGAAAGAACAAATAAATTTACCAGGAAAATCATGGGTCAAGAGTAAAACTTCCACCGTTAAATGTAAAAAAGATAAAATGCGAAAAGCTGAAATTATCGTGATAATTAGTACCAAATAACAGTATTTCGTGCAGTGTGAGCTAATTTTATATGCATTTCATAATAATTGTACGATTAATTTTTGAATTTCATTGTTTTACATTTTCACTTTTTAACATTAATCTTTAACTCAAAAATCATATCACAAGTGAAGAAAGAAATAGTAATCTATCACTGGAAAAAAAAGTATATCGCATTAGTTGCAAGAAGCGTCAAGGTAAGAAGTGATTTGTCCAGACTGGAGGTAATTTGGCAGAAGCAAAATGCATCCGAAATCACACATCATTACCTGAGTTTACTTGACACAATTGTTGGTGCAGTACTATTGCCAAAAATCTCAATTTATTTTTGATACAATATATAAAAATAAAAGTTTGTAAATATTAATTGATGATAAAAGATTTTAATTTTTAAATCATTATGGTTGATTAACTTTTTCTTTAAATTCAATAAAATCCCAGTTCAAAATATTCACAATCTGCTGGTAGATTTTTTATTTCACTTTACTCTTGACTGTTTTCAGAAAATAACTAAAGTTTTAAACCGATGATGCAGCATTCTTATCTTTCTAAACATTTCTCAGTCAGCTTTGAATTACCATTGATTGAATACGATTCACTGAAACTGAGTAGATAGCCAGTTATTTATTTTGTACATTTAAAACAAAATATCAGATTAGTATCCGATTAAAAAATACAGCTGAGTTAGGGCTCAACGCTTTTTGAAGCGTAGGTTGTAAAATGAATCGTCAGAATTTGTTTCTCGTTCAACTGAAAGTTATTGTACGCAGCTATAAATTTCGAAACGTTTGATATAAAAAAATATTTTCTGATACGAGTAATTATTTTTCATACAGCTAAGGTAAATACAGTTGCTCCCAACCGCCTACGCATATCCTTTAGTGGATATGAATCTACGTAACACCGTTACTCGGCTGTAGGCATTTCTTCAAAAAAATATTTGCAGTACCAAATTATTCGGGCATTAACAAAAAACAAAGCTTACAAAATAGATCATCGGGAACTATCAGACAAACTTCAAGGCCATACATGTGCCATTCCATAGTTAACCAAATGTGCAAGGGGGTGTCCTTATATCATCACCCCTTATTATCTCGCTGCAAAAATCTTTTCAAATGAATGAGAAAAGTGCTAGCTCAATGTGTTGAATTTATCGATTTTGTGTCGTATATAAAAAAGCGTGTAGAATTCCCTGTAGAGAGTGTAGTGTCGTCTCTAGGGTATATATCTTGTTAAATTCGGCCCCTCTGATTGGCTGAAAAGCGCAAAAAGAGGACATTCTCCTCCGTTCGTCAATTTTCTCCACTTTTGCATTCGGTGCTTCACTTATCTGCTTCGATTTTTTCTTCTCATTTCGGCAGAAAATAGAAAAAATTGAAAACTTATAAATTTGCCTTGCTCGCCCTAAGGCAAAAATCGATTATACAAAGTCCTGTGATCGATACACCAGAGGGTCTTATAGCTAGAGCAAACTCTTTTTTATTGAACCACCACATTGAGAGATCAATAGAGAAATATCAATATTTTCAATCAATTACGGCAACAAAAATATAATCGTAATCAATGGAAACGGCTACACAAGACTTTGTGCAATATACAAACACAGGTTCCGAGAGGCGAAATTATAGAGGCAATTTTGATCAAAAATCATCATTTCGGTGAAAATATTCAGAATATTTATTTATTTTTGGTTGATCTTGACCGGTGAGAATCCGACTCGAAAAAATTTAATTATTTTAAAATTCAGTAAATTTTAAAAATAATTTGGAACTTTTCATAAAAATGAAAATTTTAAAAATAATTGTATGGTAGGGCCTAAGAATAAGGCATCAGCTACCTTAATTACCATAATCATAGAATGAAAATTATGGGAATAAGAATTTAGTTTAGGGATAAAAGTGATAATATAAATTTAACGCAAACCTAAAAATTTAATTATACGGAAGAATTTGTTGAATTATCAAGTTTTTATGCTTTAAAGAGATTTGAGCTGATTTTTGCAAGTTGACAACCGATCTCCAACATCTGCAAATAGAAAAAATTTCAGCTCTGCTCTTCAATATTGTATTCATGAAGTTTTGCAGCTTTTCTTGGTATACTTTCACGATTAAAACGCCTAAACTTTTCATAATAAGTCGTTAGTTTTTCTGTTTATTTGTAAGATCAAAATTAAGGGGTTAGGCATGGCTGATTTGACATATTCACGTTGATATATCTTGAAAATTAGCGGCTTATGAGAAAAGTCTAAAATGCTCATGCGAAAAAGTACATCATAAATTGTGTTTAATCATTACACCAATAGTTACCGTATCGTTACAAGATGACATTTCCAAACTGCAAAATCTATCTCATCCCAGACGAAATATCCAATTTAGCTCAAATTTTTACTGAACACGTTACGCTAGTTAATAATTCTAGAACTTTAAATAACCGACGTTGTTTGACAAAGTTATCACCTCCAAGGATCCATTCGCGAAATCGTTCAATTTTTTGCTGAATAAACTTCAGAGCATCTCTAAGAGATTGAAACGAGTTTTTTTTGCAATTTCCGGTTAAAATTCGAAATATAAATTTTTCAAGGTCACGTAAATTTCCAAGAAAAAAGTNCTTTGATTTTTTTGAAAGTATGCTAAAAAGGAAGCCGAAAGAACTGGTCAGAAAGTTGGTAAATGGCAAGACAATATTTCTAATTTTGAGTGGTCAAATTTGAGCAAACGTTATTTTTTAACTTCATTTTTAAAAAAATACTTACTAAAATTTCGAAATATTTGTTTCGATGCTTTGGTTCGAAGTACACTTTGTTGACACCTAGAATCAATTTGGAGCATTTTAATGCCTTTGAGAACTTATTAAACCAGCCATGCCTACCTCCTTAATCTGGACATGTGCCTTTAACTTGATTACTCGAAGCAACACATATATTCCTTTATCACACTTTGGTTAGAAAATGCTGTTGGGAGATTTTTCTAGTATATTTAAGCATAGAAAAATCTCCCAACAGCATTTGCTAACCAAAGTGTTATAAAGGGATGAAATGGGATTTGTGCTCAGTTTGAGCTTTCTAAGAACTTAATCAGATAAGTCGTTTTCAAAAGCCGAATTATTTGAAAAAAATTGCCTAAAAAGTGGCATAAAACCCCAGCAAGTACTTGCCCCTCACTGTAGCAGTTTTTGCGGTCGTTATTTTTTTCTAGTCCAAACTTCAAATAACGCTGCGGTCTGAAAGCATCCTATTGTAGCGGTTTTACTTCCCATAATACTAAAACTATATTAAAATTTAGTCGCACTGAATGCTTGACGACATTTAACCAGATTCTCGTGCCGAAATAAAATATGGTATAATTGCCAAGTGATGTTCATTTTTCGTGACCTTATTGCAGGCAAACTTTATAAGATACAGTATGTCTTTTTTTCGTGGAAAAATTGAAGGATGGTTGGGGAGAATTCATTAAGCCATTGAGGAGAATCTTCTTCGCCATTCCTAAAATTTTATCGCAAAAAAAACAACATACTGTATATTGATGTTTTCAATCAAATTTTGGAAATTTAAGTTTTAACGAAGATCTAAGATTTTCGGCAAATAATATTCACCGTAAATTCAACCACGTAGTAACATCAGTGAAGCATGTTTTGAATAGTAATTTTTGATGTGTTTGAAAATCCCCATTATATCCTGTTCAGAAGCAGTGAACAGAAAAAAGTACTAGACTGGGTAATAACCGTCCCTGATAGGCCGATAGGCGGCCTTTACTCTCGCCCATCGCTTAAAACCCCTATTTTACACTACACTGATATTGCGCTCTCGAGATTTGTGTTCACTCCCTCAGAATAGGATATTGAACGGCAATTAAAAGACATAAGAATTAGCAACAATTTTTTTTCGCTTACTGTAAAAAAATTCTCGAAAGTTAATCGTATATCCATCGTGATTTCTCGAAAATTTTTCGGATATTTTATGGGTAAAAACAATGTGCTGATATCGAAATTAATTTAATACGTTTTTCGGATGAGTAGACTTTGAAAAAATAGACATGCCAAATGTTATTAAAAAAAATTGTACATTTAGAAAAATAAATATTTAACAAATTTAACATTTCATAAAGTAGACTTTTTAAGTGCGACTATTTGAAAATCCAAAGTTTTTAATCGAATATTTTTTCTTGAAATCTTCAAAGGGGTTTTCAAAGAACTGGCGAAAAGCTTAGAGAGTTATTGGAGGAAAATAAACAACTGCAAGCAGTTTGAATTTGAATCAACGTTTACAACGTTTTAACAAAGTAATCTTTAATCAAAAGATATTCGGGCAAAGAGATTGTTGTGTCGCCAACCCCTGTAGTACGACTAATTAGAAACAATATAAGTTGTTTTTTCATCAAAATCTTTTTGAAAATGTTCCTTGACAATTGAACCACATTAAACTCAATTTCAGTAGCCAATTTTTTCAGAAGAACATGAATATAATTGAGGTCAGTGGTGCCGGCAAAAGGAAACACACGAGCTTTTGGCGCCTATTCAAAAATGTCGTCTTTTACCCTCACTTAAAAAGTGTTGCCTATTGCCCTCAAAGTGGGCTATAATTTATAATATATATCCCCTATTCACATTTTTGTTAATATCCCGGCCCTGATTAGGAAACTTAGTGTGTTTTTAAGTAGTGGGGCCGGGATATTAACAAAAGTGTGAATAACGGATATGTAGCCTATAAAGTGTCGCATATGTACCTCACTGTTGCATTTTTAAATCATCAACTGTATGTGATGACTTGTCCAAATCGAACACAATGCTATACCTATTACGGTACTTGCTGAGGGCTTTTATGCCACTTTTTTAGCCAAAATTTAAGTATAATTCGGCTTTTGAAACGTCTTATCCGATTAATTTTTTAGATAGCTCAAACTGAGCACAACAGTTTAAGATTTTTTTCTGAGATCACTGAAATTGTTTAATTATCAGTTTTTGTTCAAAAATTGGAAAATATGGTCTGATTCGGACCATTTTTTCGTTTATTTATTATTATTGTCTAAATATTTGTGCTCAGTTTGAGCTAGCTAAGAACTCAATCGGATGAATCGTTTTCAAAAGCCCAACTTAATAAAAATGTTGGCTGAAATTCCCAAGCAAGTACCGTAATAGATACATTAGAACATAATTTAAGTAGCGCGCCCATTCAAATTTCCCATGTATGCGGTCAATTTTTATTTGTTTAATTTAGTTATCAAAAAAATCTCAAAATTTCAAACTCGTAAAAAGCAGATTATTCGACGTTTATATCAGATGGAAATCAAACGCAGTTTGCAACATTAACGCCGTTATCGACGCATACAATCCTCAACAACGTTCAAGGGTTGAACGGAAACGGATCATGCGGAAATGGACTACCACCAATTCAAACTATCTCGTCTTCCAGAGTAACCGGTAATTTTATATATTTAGAAAATAAAGGAACTCTCACATGCGGGTTAATTTTATTCGGAAAATTTTTGAAATATTCCAAAAAAGTTTGGCATTTATTGTTCAACATTTTCAGCTACTTTTCTACAGTAATTTTTCTGAATTCACCGGCTGAAAAATTGAAAATGATCACTTTAATTTTTTACAAAATGTCTTTGTTTTGTTCCAACGCTTTTGATAATACTCTGAATCATAATTTCAGCAACGAAAATACGGATTAGTAGAAATCCATGGAAGCCGTATAAAAACAAATAAAATAAATTGAATTCGGTGGTTCCATCTTTTTTCGGATTAAGCTTATTAATACACAATAAAAAACATCAGTTTACCTGAATTTAGACACCTTTGATAGCAATTTACTGTTTTTTGAGTGTTATTTCAAAAGGCAATTTTTCAAGTTACAAATTTGAATCTGCACAAATCAGATAATAAAACTAAACTTTAGATTATACGCCACACTCCCTTTTATGATATTATAATTATTTAGGTTCGTTTTCCGTGCTGAATTGCACCGAACTTCAAAGTGGATACCGAACTTCTGGTATGGGTCAAACGCTTCCACCACTGGGGACAACCATGGTGCCGGTGATACCGGTTTCACCTTCCAATAATTCAAATAATCATTCTTCGTCCAGAATACTGGCTCAATCGGCCAATCAGCTACAAGCGACAATTATTAATGGAAATTGGAATTATACAAGCAGCGGAATGCTATGCTATGCTAACGGTGTTGAAGGTTTGAAATTGTATTAATTACTTCTCTAATCAGGCTGTCATGATTTTGCGTAGGTTGTCCTTAACGTGGCGCTATTATCGTAGATGCTCTCTGTGTGGTCGGCTAAAAGTGATTAGTGGATGAGATCCCCCTGATTAGTGAAGTTAATAATTGGATAGAAAAAATCAAGAATTTGAATGCTTAAATCCAAATTTGGACTAACGTCAACTTTCGACAAAATGTTTTATATTGATAAACCATCAAAATTTTATTTTATTTTTGGATGTTTTTTAATCAATTTACCAAATTATTACATTGTTTTTACATATTGTCGGTTTATATTAAAACCTGACGCAAAAACAGCTACTCAATACAAGGTCGTAGCAATGTGGATAATTAGGTCTTGACGTAAATAAAAAGTCCGACTTGATTATCTTTTATGTAAATTCTCATTGATCGGATCCACGGATCGGCACACTTGATCATTTTGCTAAACTAATCAAACTTGGGCACTTTTCCCTCATTATAAAAACACAAAATTTGTAACAAACAGTTGCTCACTTCGCAAAAACTATATTTGGAGGGCCTTAAACCCCGTTAAGATTTAATTTGCAGCATTTTATTTTAATTTTTTTTTTCTCATGATCAAATCTACCTAGTGTTGAAAAATAAACTAAAAATTCACCGTACAGCGACTTTTAGTGTAATCGGGTACATCGCAAAAACACCCTAACAGTGAGACAGTTAACAAGATAAAGCCAAGCTTTTGCCGGCTACATATGTATTTTAAAAAAAATCAATCGGGTAAGTTATCATCCTAATTTGACTTTGTTATTAATTATAAAATAGGTTGACCTATAGAAACTACAGTGTCTATTGGACACTGTCTAGATTGGACATTTTTGGCTCATTTTCCTCAAAAATGTTCTATCTACGTGAGTTTTAAGATGTTGAATTTATTATTCAATCCATCGGTTTATCTGTCGCCAAAATGTCACGAACCAGAATTGAGATTCGGTAAAAATGTAAGATTCAATGAATCTGATTCATCCCTTTAAAACTTACAACGCCTACATAAAATGTATTTTAATAGGCATAAGATATGACTCTAATTACATGCAACATACCGACTGATGTCAATTATCATTATAACCATACAAATCTCAGCTTCTGACTGAATTACGTTTTGAGAGGTCAAAAATATGTCAATTGACTGGTGAACTGATTTGTAAACCTGTTATTTAAAATTTCAAAAATGAGCACTCTTAATTACCCCTTATGAATTTTCAGATACAAATTAATACAAAAATTAATGGTTCGATAGTAACAGCTCTCTGAAAACTAATCAGCTATTCAATTATATATGTTTCAAATTTGTAACTTTAAAATTCGAGGAAAAGTAGGCTCCTAAAATAAGGTCAAAAAAACGTTTTTGCCGATTCTCGAGCGAATCTTTACAAATTTTGGAAACCGATACAGACCTGCGTACATATTTTGTGGTTGATCAAATACAACAAAGTACAAAAAAACTTCCCATCCTGAAAACTCACTAAAGAGTAGGCTTTTTAAGACATGATATCACTCTATTTTGAAGCTCATTTCTAATTAGTTAAGCAATCAGTAATCTTCAATTATGATTTTGGATGTGAGATTTGCGTTGAATTATCACATAATTTTAAATTTTTTGGACCTACAATGTGTAGTGCACTATAGTGTTCCAGATATTTGGCCTCAAAAATCACAAAATGAGCTTTTTTCATGACGAGTATCCCTTAATAATAAAAAATATTTCCACACTGAGGTTTTGAAGAAAAAATTAAATAACTGATACTGTTATTTAGTTTGTGAAAACTTTCGAATCTTGTTTTCGACCTATATCTTTAAGGGAGTGGGTGTCGCAAATTTGAGCCTCTTCCGAGGCCATTTCCCGTCAAACTAGCAAAGGTGATATGGTAATTTTGAATTTAACAGTAATCTGATACAATCCCACCTACGCCGACACCTACGCTTTTAAAAAGGTTCTCAAAAAGACACGCAATTCGTACCTACTCCTTCAATTTTCATCATTTTTTATTATTTTTCTGCGTGAGGCTTCGGAGAAGCCTAACAAATAATGCAAAATTGCTTTTGTTTTCAAATTTTGCTTTCGGCGCCCAAAACAACAACAAAAACGAAAACAAAAATTATTGATTTATTTATGATTTAATGGAAAGTGCGCTCATTTGTTTTCTTTTGACAGCTACCGAGTTTTCAAAAATTGCATCCAAATCCTTAAAGTGTTTGTTATTTACGGAAAAAATTATTTGGAGACATTTTTTCTGGTTTTCCAAATTTTGTCAAAATTTAGGCTCAAAATGAAAAGTTGCCTGGCCCCAAGGAGACCGCCAAAGCAAAATTTCGAAAAAAACTCTCGTAGTTGTATTGTGTCAAACAACGTCCTTCGGCTTTTCAGATCAGTTATGAGGCGGAAATGGTATCGTGCTCGAAAACGTGGGAGGAAGATAGCTTTTGCAGCTTGGAGCCCGCCAAACTGACTATTTCAAACCAATTTGGCTAAGAAATGAAAGATTGACCATGCCGCCAAAGGCGCCCAGCAAAAATGGCAGAAAAAAGAACGTCCTCTAGTTTTAGTTGTCAAACAACGTCTTCTGCTTTCGAGTGCAGTATGAGTGCGAAACTGTTTCTCTCAAAACGTGGATTGGAGGAGATAGCTGTTTTGGTCCTGAGCCTCCCAACTGATCAACTTTCGAAAATTTTAATTTATTCGGTTTTTTTTTTTCGTCGGTGTTTTGTCGCGTGAAAGAAATTTTGAAACAAAAGCCGCTTGTTTGCATTAGTTTGTAAGGCTTCTCCGGAGCCTGACACAAAAAAGTATAAAAATGGATTTGAAATGTGAAGGAGTAAAGTGACGCACTAACTCTGCTGATCGTTTTGTAGGATGAGCTTTTTAAAAAGCGTAGTGGTGTCGGCGTAGGTGGATTGTATTCAGATTACTGCGTAAGTTTAAAATTACCGACGAAAAAGTTGGGTCTGTTAGATAACAAGATGTTTGGAATATCCCACCTTTGCTGTTTTGGCGGGAGAATGACCGTTCGGAAAGAGGCTCAAATTTGCGACACCCGACTCCCTTAAGGGGTAGCAGCGATGTCGCACCCTGCGGTCAATTTAATTTACGGAAAATAATTAGTTGGTTTTTTTTTGTGCTTATTATTGGTTAGTCAACCAAAAAATGTGTATTTTTTCGTACCAAAATTTTTTCTGATTAATTATTTTTGAAAACTTGTGAATGAAAAACAAAAAAAATAGCCCACTTTAATACACTTTTCTCATGATGTTTTACATATTTCTGACGCTGTTTGAAAAATCAATCGAAATGTATTAATTTGTCATTTTGTGTCGACTTTTAGAAAAGTATTATGAAATTTCCGCAAATCAAAGTCCAAAAATTTTTATTGTTGGTTTATTTTGTAATCTCCTTAAAAAAAGAAAAGTCAAATCACATGTGAAATTTAAGGATATCCTTAATTGATTTCCGATTTCATCGATGGAAAGGTCAAGCGTATTTTTCTGGATACTGATAAAATTACAACACTTGCTTGGTGACACCGTTTTGTGCCATTTGCAACGCAATTATAAATTTTTTATATTTTTTTAAAAATATATATAAAATTGCAGGTTGTAATAGGCTACTTTACTTTTAAAAGTCAGAACATTTTATATTTAACTCCAATTGAAGGTCCAATTTTTTTCTCCTAAAAAAACTGTTTTTTCTTTTATTTTTTCATGGAAAAAAAACTTTCATATTAGAGAAATCTTTTCATGTGGATAATGATTATCCCACTAATTAGTGCATTACACCCGAAAATGTCTGAAGTTTATAATATCGCCTTTAAAAAAAATCCCACATCGGGTCAAGTTGGAAATGGAGTTGTAATGAAAAGTGCTATTTAATATTTTTACAGATACTTAAGAATGTTGAGAAATTAAAAATATGAACGTTTGCAACAATGAACACTTTTATTGAAGATAAAAAAAAATCACATTTTTTTACTTTCATAAATCACTCCGAAAAAATTTACCAATCTTCCACATCGCTGCTACCCCCTTAATCGAGGAAGAACGAGCATTTTAAGTCAAAGGCGACGAATTAATCTTAATTAATTCGGCTTTTGAAAACGACTTATCTGATTAAGTTTTTAGATAGCTCGAACTAAGCACAAATATCTAATGAATAATTATTTTCTGAGATAACTGAAATTGTTTAATTATCAGTTTTTGTTAGAAAATTGGACACAAATTGTACACTATTATGGTGTGATTCGGACCATTTTTGTTAATTAATTCTTCTCTCAATATTTGTGCTCAGTTTTAGCAATCTAAAAACTTAATCAGATAAGTCGTTTTCAAAAGCCGAATTAATTCAGATTAATTCGCCGCGTTTGACTCAAAATGCTCCTTCTTCCTAGATTAAAGATATAAAAGATCTGAAGATGATGTTTTTAAGCCTATTACTATCAGAAAATTGAAATTGTCATTCATGAAGTTTCTGTGATCTCAGATAATAAAAAATTTACCTTTGAATCCGACATTTTGAAATAAAAATTTATTAAATTTCCCTGTTCAATTATCGTCATTTAATAAAAATCTCTAGTTTCTGTTGCACGATCAAACTCACCCGATGATGAATGCGATAAGAATTCCGGACAACTAGAAGTTCAAAACAATCATTTTCGATCAGGCAATAGAGAGGTAATTTTTGAAGGCGACTTTGAAGATCAAACCTCCAAAAATTTGATTTTTTGCATAAGTCAGATTTATTTATATTTGAAAATAATCGAAATTGAGCACTTATTTTCATATTCAGATTGATGGGGCTGTTTTGACCGACATAAAGAGTGAATTTGCCCACGAAAAAATAATTGACGAGCCTTCTCAGCAAGATTCTCCGAAACAATATGAACAACCAATTCAAAATAATCGTCAATCGCAAATCCAGGGTCACACATTCACCGTTCGAACCCAGGTAGCAAATAGGGTGGGGTTTATTATTTTTGTCGGATTTTTTCCTCCGGAAATTTCCAGCTCTCTTGTGGTAAAAACAAGAATCACATGATTGCAAAAAGTTTTCTGCATATTTTTTATAAATACCGAAAAAACAATATTTTTTTTTCATGGAAAATATTCAAGGTACGTCTTAAATCTCGTATCTCCTTGTAAAGAATTTATTTTTCGCTAGAGGGCAAAAATATGCAAAAACTGATTTCGATTTATGTTTTTTCGGGGTTTCAATGACGAAACAAGAGAAAAAACATATAAATAATCATATATTAAGAAATATTTTCAGTCATCATTAAAAATAAAATTAAAAACTTAGTCGAAATGAACAATTCTGATTGGTTTAAATTTGAATCAATCAGAATCGACTAAAACTTTTTTTTTGAATTTCACGTTTTTTTAAAGTTTCTGATTTTGTAAAAAGTTTGCCTTAACCCTCCGAGGCATATAGTCTTTTGAAAGGCTTAAGTCACTTTAAATCAGCCAAAAATGATGGAAAAAATAATCGTACAAACTTCTTCATCCAATGCATTATAACATGCAACAATGTGAATCTGAAAATATTTTCTAAGATTTTTTCGGATACTTGGTTCAAATTTTATCACGAGTTGATTGAAAGGCCATTTTTTGCTTAATTTTTACCTTCGAAAAAATACTTTTTGATCAAAATTTGGAATTATAATTTCATTTAACCCAGTATTTAGGAAAGTGTTTTGGGTACAATTTGCGAAAACAATTAGCTTTTTAGACATATCTGGAGCAGAAATTTTTTTTTGGGAGTGAAATTTCAAAATATCCGATTTCGATTTTAGTATGCATAAACTGATATATTTTGAAAAAATAAACAAATTGTGAAAATCATGCAAAAGTGATACAATTATACCATATTTGGCTTAATATTGTGAAAATAATAAAATAATTTCATTAAATCGAGAAAACTAACAATTTTTTCCTCAAAAACGTGATTTTTTCATGAATATTTTGAACTTATTTAAAAATATTTTTTGATTCCCACTAGATAAATTTAATCAGACAAAAGTAGTAAGTAAAACAAAGCACTGCGCATTCTATTGGGGATGAACATCATTTCCTGGAGCGCCTACATGACGAAGTATCACGTGTTTAAATAACTGCTTTTCAAACGTTTTTTTCTAAAATTAAACATAAAATTTCTAGAATATAATATATTTTTTTAAAAAGTTTAACTCTTCAATTTGATCATACAGGAAAAATTGAAGGTTGATCTTATAAGTGTTTTCTGTAAACAACGCTCAAAAAATAGCATTCTAAAGGGCTTTTATGCCTTGGCGAAACTTTTTTTATATGCTTCGGAGGGTTAAGTATTTTTTTCCTGACGGCAAAAACCTGCTACTGAGCGGATTTTTCGTGACACTTTTAATCGGGTTAGAAAATCCCAGAATGAATAAATTTTCCACAAAAGTAGAAAACCTCAAAAGGGTACCTCAATTACCACTTCACTGCTCTCAGTTAGACTACAACAACTCAAATCAACAACAAGAACAACGAAATCAGCAATTGCAACAACAAGATCAGCAGCAACAACAACAACAAAATCAAATTGTTTCCGATGGAATGAGCGATGACAGAGATCGGGATATTTCAGGAGTGGAAGAAATCAATACGAAAGAAGTAGCAGCGCAAATTACCGCAGAATTGAAAAGATATTCGATACCCCAAGCGATTTTTGCTCAACGAGTTCTTTGTCGGAGTCAGGTAATAAAATAAAAATAATTTAAAATTTTTCGAAATTTTCTATGAATTGTGAAAATAAAAAAATCTTTGCAAAAAACTATTATTTTTCCCAGAAGTATAATTTCCTAATATTACTATTTTCGGCAAAGCTATTTCTGGTAATTGAGAACAAAATCATATCAAATAAACATTCATTAGAGAACTGATGTGTAGAATTATATCTGACATACTTTGCCTCAATTTAAATTAAAATATTTTTTCTTTACAAGGATATTTTTTGATCTTTTAAATGTTATTTTCGAAAACTTATTTGGCATATATCTGGTAACGTGATTATTTTTTGACAATTGAAAAATCATATATTTTGTCATAAATTCTCTTCTAATTTTTTCAAGGGAATTAAAGACTTATTTGCAAGAAAAATGGTACTGGCTTTAAGGCTTATTTGAAATAAAAATAAAATCCTGTTTCTCTTACAGTTGTTGGATAAAACAATAAACTGATATGTTCTGTGTGACTTAATTATGTAAATATAATATCGTTTTGTTGACTCGAAAAAATTTTGCATCATAATCAACATATTCTAGTCAGTTATATCATATAACTGACTAGAATATAAAACTTATATGAGCAGTCTCGATGACTCGCGACTCGATGATCATTCTGTTTACCCGGGTTCGACTCTCTGACTTCTCAAAAAAAATTTTCTATGGTAACTCAACAGTGTCTTGGAATTTGTCTGACAATTGATCTCGATAATCGAAGTCAGTTTTGACAAAGATAGCTTTGCATATGAGTACAAATTTGAATTCCACATAAGTTTTTATTACTTCAATTGGTCTAAAGAGAAATTATAATATACATTTGACAATTGAAAAGCTGGTAGAGAAACTACCAGCATAAGGTTTTATGTCATTCAAGGTTGTGTGATAATATTTTCTAAAAATGAATCAATTTTCAAGCTTTTAAGGTTACGGACAGGCTCGGCAGCCAGCAAATTTATTCCTGGCTTGACTTTGAAACTTGGCTTGACGTTACCCAAAATTTTGCCTGGCTTGACTGACTTGGCTGACTTTTTGCTGGGCTTGACATATTTCAAAAAACATTTTTGAAAGATATGTGAAAAAAACGACTAAAATAGGGTGATTTAAAAAATTGCAATTTGAATAAGATGATATGCTGTGGAAGCTTGATAATTGAAATAAATAATGAGGTAAAACAGTGAGACTTATAAAAACAAATTTTACAACTGATTATCTTCTATTTGGCAAGAACATCGCCATTTTAAATATTTTATTATAAAAAAATACTTAGGTCAAATTTTAAGTGCCGATAAAAGAGGATTATTTTAGTTTAAAGTGGATTTATGTTTTTATTGAAATTTTGTTAAAAATGAGCCCCGAAGGCCGATCGAAGGGAATTTTAAATTTTTCAGGTTAAAATTTTTGAAAAATGAGCCTCAAAAGGCCGATTAGAGGGGATTTTATGTTTTGAAATTTAAAATTTGTGAAAAAAGACCCTCACAGGCCCCGAGCCGATTAAAGAGGTTTGTTTTAATTTTATTTAATTTGTTGAAAAATTCGTGCCCAAATCGCCGAAGGTGGATAGAAGGAAATTTTAGGTATTGATTAAATAAAATTTTGTTGATAAATGAGCCCTCCAAATCGGACAAAGGCCGATAAAGGAGGATTAATTTTGATTAATGTTTGTTAAAAATGAGCCGCAAAATTGGCCGAAGCGATTAAAGTGGATTTTATGTTTTTATTGAATATTGTTGAAAAAATGAGTCTGAATCGGCCGGAGGCCCAATACTGGGGATTTGTGTTTATAAGTTTTGTAATATATTAAGCCCGAGGCTAATCGAAGGAGAATTTTAATGTTTTAGTTTCAATTTCACATGAAGTCCCCTTTATCGGCCATTTTTGGGTTATTGTTTCACAAAATTGAATTAAGATAAATAAAATCTCCTTTAATCGGCTTTCGGCGATTTGTGCTCAATTTTTCAATGAAAATCTATTTTGAGCCAACGTTATTTTTGGTCAATTAGGAAAAAATGTTGAGTTTTTCACAAAAATAAAATTTTTGAATCTGTTACATATTTTCTTTATCAAAAAGACCGCTTGATCTTTTTGAATGTTTGCTTTTTAAAAGAATGCTAAATAACTTATATTTGGTTTTACAAATTGACAAATTTTTGTCATTGTGAGTGCCATTTTAACTTTTTCACGTCTGGTAAAATTTTTTTGAATATAGTTTCTTGTCCATTTTTTTATTTTTTTGGTTTTGCTTCCGGAGTCTCAAGTGACTTTGAGCAATTCTTTATTTTTCGACCAATCAGCAATAAGCAAAATTTTTGAAAGTTTAAATTGAAAAATAGGTTTCAAATGAATATCCTCAAAATTTGCTTATTAAATGAAATGTCTTGATTTATTTGAAAGTTTAGCTTTCACATAAATGCTACACTCACTAAATTTTGGTAAAAAAATAATTGAATTATTTTTTTTGTCAAGTAACGCTTATACCTATTTTTTCTGATTTCTCGAAAATTTCAAAAATATGGTTTTCATGTCTATTTAACCCTACAGTTTTATCTTGGGGTGACTTTTAAGCAAAATTTCTATTTTTTCAACAATCAGGCAAGAAATGTCGAATTTTTTTTTTGAGAAATATGTCTAAAATGAATTCCAGAAAATTTTTCTTTTCTAAATGGTTGTCTTTATTTATTTTCAAATGTTAACATTTCTATAATGCTTAAATACGCATGGTTTTATTTACACCACAAATTATAGAATCGCCTCTAGCACCACCTGTGGTCATCTGGAGACCTAAAGTTGTAATCCTGTTTTCCACAAATTGATGCTTGCGCATCTTTTTGAGTACCCCCTTAATCATTGATTTCAAATACTTCGAGTTTTCTGGCACTCCATTTTTGGTTGCTACACAACGTGATCATTGCTCTTCATAAAATTTGAAATGTCAATCTTGAGCAGAATTTAACGCCCAACCCAAAAAAAGTTGAATAACATTGGAAATAAGCGCACTTTTAGCTTTTTTTAAATAAAACTTTGAAACCACTCAAAACAGCGCCCACCAAGTGATTGCAACAAGAAATATGTTTGGGAAAGAATTTCCAGCGTTATAAACTACTCTTATGTCATTAAATTTCAGGTTCACAGGACCTTTTTATTAAGGTAGCTTAATTTTCGGCTCGGAGGCCTACTCATAAGTTATGACTCATACTTATGCAGAGTCAGCTCACAAAAAAACCTCATAATTTTTTAGCCTGAGTCCAGGAGATCTTTTTTACACTCTGCACTGGAATATAAAAATAAAACAAATTTTGATGTATTAATTTTCATAAAAACATCCGATTGAACAAAAAAAAATTTAACAACGTTTTTGGGTCAATTTAAAGCCATTTTTGGAAAAATTGTCAAGATTTTTTTTTCTCCTCCTTCACTTATTTATCGCATCCCATGGGTTCATTGGGGTCTTCGGGGATTAAAATCGGTCTGACCGACCGCGGCCATCTAACAGACTTCCAATATTCTAGAAAATTCTTAAGAATTAAGGCAATTATTTGCTGAAATCCCCTAGTTTTGGTCAAGTCCAAGTCAAGCCAACTCAAGCAGCAAACTGGCTTGATATTAAGCCCAGTCAAGCCAAGGGTCTCCTTGGCTTTGACTTGACTTGGCTTGGGTCAAGCAAGTCAAGTCAAGGTCAACCACAAAGTCCAAGCCTGGCTTGGCCGAGGCTGTTACGGGGACTACAATATACAATTAGCAAAATAAAACGTTCACTCAATCTCTACGAAGATATTGAGTTTAAAACGGCTTATTTTCCCCCAGCAAAAATTGGGCTGGAATGCACCCACAATCCCCTTGAGACTTCAGACTATTTGAAATAAGAGATTTCCTAACGCAAAAATGGGTATCGATGTTTTTTAAGTTATCTTTGTAGAGAATTTTTTTTGGTCATTTTAAGACTAGGATTTTTTTCGTTTATAAAATTTTTTTCAAAAAAAATATCGATTTTAAGGTCAAATTTTTGAGGGTTTTACACGGGGTGGTAAAACAGAGTTCTAGCGACCTTCGTATGGAGAGCTAGAGCGCTAATTTTTTTGGCAAGTAAAATTAAGCGTTTTTTAGGAAACTATCTTTTTAAGGAATTAGGGTCGGCCACCCATGTGGTTAATTGACATTAATTTTTGATCAGAAAATAACGGCTTTTATTATTAGTTAACCTTGGAAGGCTCCAAATTGTTTATTCGGCAGAGGCTCATGCACCATAAAGTGGGGCGACTTTGAGCCTTCCATTACGGATTAACTACATTATTATAAAAAGCCGTGAATAATTTTTTAATTTTGTAAGGATAGTCCAACTTGCGAGGTATCATAGATTATAAAATTTTTACTATTGGCCGAATACTAAGCTGCAAATTGGACTTTGATCACTTACTTCTTCATTGAAACAGAATATTAAACATTTCTTCAATATCGCACATCATTAGGCCTTGCTTTCACTTTTTTTCGATTTCATCTATTTTCCCGTTTTTTCTCATAATAGACGATTAGCAGCGGATGTGATCAACAATAAAGTTATAAAAACAAACGTTTGTTCTAATTTGAACGCTAAAATATTAAAAAATCCTCGGGGGAGGGCGTAAGCCAACTTTCTGAAGTGTTGCCGTAGCTTTCATTTGAACCTACTTTCTAAAACTCGAAGCATATTTTTTCCGAATTTTTCTCAAAAATTGAAAAAATACTCACGAAAAATATAAAAGAGTTCCGATGGTGAAAATTTTATTTTTTTATTTTTTTTTGAAAGGATACTCAAAAACTTTCCCTAAAAACTCAAGTTCCTCAGATTTTTATCTATCGTTTCTACTGTTTGATCAGCCACTGCATTAATAGTTTTTTGAAAGAATTCTCTAAAAAAGTAATGATAAATATTTTTGAACGAAAGTCTAAAAAATTTAACTGCATTTTTGAATTCTTCGTGGCAACTCTATGTTGAGTTGATCAAAAATTCCAAAGACTTTTTTTTTCATCGCCGATTTCAGCGGAATTCAAATTTTCAGCACCATAAAGGTGATGCTGAGCTTTTCCAAGGGTTAGGACCGAATTATTTAACCCTGATATATAAAAGAATAAAGTAGAAAAAATCCTAATTTTTCTAATAATTGCGGTTAATTTCAAGAGTTTAGATATCATATTTTCAACCCTGCATAAAAAGTAATTTTCGACATTTTTAGGGTACATTATCGGATTTGCTTCGTAACCCAAAACCATGGAGTAAATTAAAATCTGGTCGTGAAACTTTTCGTCGAATGCAAAATTGGCTCCAAGAACCTGAATTTCAACGCATGAGCTCTCTGAGATTAGCTGCCTGCCGGCGAAAAGAGGAGGATCGAACAAGCCGAAATGGACACCCTAAAAAACCTCGATTAGTTTTTACCGATCACCAGAGGAGAACTTTACATCATATATTTAAAGAAAACAAAAGACCTTCGAAAGAGGTGCAAATAACAATTTCCAGCCAGCTGGGACTGGAGCTGTCAACAGTTTCAAATTTTTTTATGAACGCTAGAAGACGAAGCTTGGATAAATGGCAAGAAGATTTTGATGCTGTTCATGGGGTAATTATGAAAAATTTTTAATTGCGTTGTTGTTTTTTAGTATTTTGAAATCACGTTTTTTTGTAGATTTAGCTTCAGTCTAACCATTCCATATCCCTTACGAGGAAGATAGATGTTTTTTAATTTGGTGTAGTAGATTATGTACGTTAATCAGTACTAATGTACTAGACCAAATTAGAAAATATTTACCTTCTTCGTAAAGGGATATCCCCTTAACACATTTATGATGCTTAAAAGGGTCGTTTTTTGACTTGCACATCATTTTCGAGTCATATTTATAGTATTTTATAAAATATCAAAAATCCCTAAATAATTACATTTGAGGATTCTCTGCACGGTAGTGTCTAAAAAAAAATTATGATTTTTCGTAATACATTTGCCGAGATTTTTTCGTAGCGCGCTTCAAAGTCAAAAGCTTTCTTATCAAATACTATAAATAATATTTGATAAATATGACTCAAAAATGATGTGCAAGTCAAAAAACGATCCTAAATCATCATAAATGTGTTAAACGGATATCTCAAACTCAAATTGTCACATCACACCATCAGGTGCTGAGTCTATTCTTTAACACCTTTTTTAAATAATTTTTTTAATAATCTTATTTTAGGCCCCCAACGTTCACAGTGTACGGGTCCCGTACTACGGGATCAATAATTAAAAACTTGTTCGGGCCTTTTTTGAAATTTTTTTCCGACGGCGCTGATTTATTTGTTTTGTGCGACATTTGGCCCGCGCTCTCAAATGACTGGCGTTTTGGGGTGCACAGTCAGAATTAGGCCCTTTTTTGCGGCCCTAATAATTAGTCGATAAATATAATGTCCTTCTTTTGTTCGAGCCGGATTTTCATTTGTTTTCTGAAATTTTACTTTGAGTAAACCTGAAAGGAAAAGTTCGAAAAAAAAGCTCGTATGACAAATCATACTATGATTTAAACAAAATTACGACCAAATTAAGACTGATATTTCATTGATCAAAAAAATGGCTCACAGCTTTTTTCCAATATTTGCTTAAAAATGGCGAAATTTCTAGGATTCGATTTGAACATTGCTGAAAATGTTAATGTCATGCATCTTTTTCGACGGGTCAGATAGATCAAAAAATTTTGATTAAATGCTGAATTTTTGGAGTTAAGGAAAAAAAATGTACAAATTTTGAAAATCCTAGAATTTTTTGTAGATTTTTTAAAACGTAGGCGTGTTATTCCATTTATTTGATTCCCTATGTACAAAAAAAAATTATTGCTATCATGATATTCTTGTCCAACTTTAGTGCACAGTGCCAATCAATATTGTCATATTATGAATTATCTATAAAAGGCTTAAAAAATCGACACCCACCGGGCCCCACCTCAAAAATTCTATTTAAGAACTAACACATTTTATTTTTCAGTTTGTATAGAAATGTTCTCCATATTAGCCAATATAACTATCTTCCGTCTTCCGATGAATCCAGCTCGTACAAAGTACATAAAACAACGAGTAAAGGCTCTGCACTCAATTTACTACTCTGACTAGCACCAACTCAACAAACGAGCATTTTTTCATTTAAATTTATTTATAATAATTGACTGTTTCATCAGTTAGACTGTAACTTATTATTGCCACAATTTATTCTTCCATTTTAAATGTTTTAGATGAAAATAAAAGTTTATCTAGAGATTTGTTAATTGAAAATTTTCACATCAAATTCGCCAAAACGGCAGATTTTTTCTTTAATTGATGACAAAAATATAAGAAAAATTAAAAAAAAATTATAAAATTTTAAATATCAAAAAATCAAAGATTATGAAGGGTAAGGTCAGATATGACAAATAAAAATAACTACAATTTTATAATGTTAATTTCCGATCTGACACGTTTTGAAGCCATGGAAAATTTTAGGCTGCAGAGAATGACGTTTGAAAATATAAGTCGAGGAAATAATATATATACGAGGACAAAATATGCAATACTAATGGTAACTTTAATAAATAATTATTTTACTTACCGCGTGAGTTTCAAGTAGCGAATTCCACAAATATTGAAATGATGTCGGTTTGAGTGAAACGAAAAACGGGTTTTATTAACAAAATCGATATTTTGATGAATAGCTTTAGTTTCAAGTAGCGAAGTCAACTTTAGTGAAATGTTAACTATTTAAAAGAAATTACACTCTATAAAAATTAACTATTTATAAAATATTTATAAAAAGACAAAAACTTAACATGTACCAACAATTGTAGAACACACAAAATAAATAAGATTTATCTGAAATGTAAAATGGTTCGTCCCTTTGAACTTAAAATTGGTGTCGGAAAAAGACACACTGACGGCCCCGCTGTGTTCAACCGAATATTTTCCTCATCTAAGCCGATAATCAAGCAGGATTATTATTAAGGAAATGATCGTTCATAAAAATAGCAGCTGCATTTGCTCATTGCCCTCTAGCACTATATTACGTCAAACCCTATAGTTTTGAAATCAGACTAGAAGAAATATTTTTGAGAATGCCGGAAATTTTTTTTCAAATTTCTCCGGAATTGACAGAAGAAATTCCTCCTGAAATTCCTAGAGATATTTTCAAACCTATTTTAACACAAGAACAGGAAATTGAACTTGTTGAAAAAATGCTTGCGGTTAAAAGCTGCAAAAGTTCGAGGGTATATTTCAAGGAATTAAATGGTTTTACGAAAATTATTTTTCCAGCTGAATTCCATGCTCATAAACACAATAAAGACTGGGATAAATGAGGAATTTTGACATAAATATTTTTATATCTATTTGTTCCTTAAGGATGTGGCGTCGAAATTGGCTCTTTTTTTACACATTTTTCAAGTGAAGTTTTCTGAGAAACTGGCTTTCAGAAATAATTATTTTTTTCCAAAACGTAGTTACAACTCGTAAGGAGGTGCCCAGTACTATTCAAGAGCATCTGATACCTTAACCTACGCTCAGAAAATGCGTTTTAGTAGGGTCCTAAAAGCACTAAAAGCCTACTCCCCTCTTCATCTCTCATCACTTTTTATGATATTTGCAATTTAGAATGTAGATATAAATTCTCATCACCAAATGGAAGCTTTTTCAAAATTTTGCCTCAGTGTGTCAAGACAGCTTATTTGGGAGCTCGCGCAAACGCCTCTCCTCCTTAATATATATGGAATATTTTCAATTGTACAATCAAATTTCACCGCATAGGCTGAATTAGGTTCAAATGGAAGCCTTTTTTCGATTTTTTTCTCCAAGTCTCAGGCACAGACTTGTGAATTCTAGTTTTTGTTGAATCTGACTTTTTGAAATTAAAAAAAAATATTAATAATTGAAATTTAAACGTTTTTGGGCAGTATTTCGGAGTTAAGTTCTACACTTCGCATTTTGAAAGGTGACAAATAAATTCTAGATCGAAATTGGTACTTCACTTCAAATTTCTCAAAAATCTCAAAAAATATCAAAACTTAGCCTTTTTTTTTGAAAAAAAATCAAAAATTCAGAAAAAAAATCCTAGCTTAAAAAACTCAGTGGAAAATTCTCTACACAAATGGGGTATCAAAAAAGTTTTTCTGAGAAATTCTCAATTATCGACGCACCGACATCCTTAAATTATATTCTAAATTGAATGAAAATGCGAAATTTTTGATTTAAGGTCATTTTTTCTGCATTTACGGGGATCATATCGAACGCTCTTATCACCTTTTTCTGAGTAGGAATTTTTGCATAATTTGTTATATCTTTATTTTCTCTTAAATTTAATTCTAAATGAATGAGAAATCGAATTTTGATTTAAGCGTCATTTTTCTGCATTTAAGGGAATCATATCCGAAGCGCACTTATCCCATTTTCTAGAGTAATGAATTTTTTGCATTAAATATTTTATATCTATTTTTTCCTTAAATTATATTCTAATTGAATGAAAAATCGAAATTTTGATTTTAAGGTCATTTTTGTCTGCATTTAAGGACATATCCGAAGCGCTCCTTATCACTTTTCTAGAGTTATGGAATTTTGCATAAATATTTTATATCTATTCTGTTCCTTAAAATTTAATTCTAAATGAATGAAAGCAAATTTTGATTTTAAGGTCATTTTTTCTGCATTTAAGGGAGTATATCCAAGCGCTCCTATTGACTGATATTAAACTACGCGTTATTAATTTTGTTTGATTAACACAGGAGAAAGGTTTTCATTCGCACAAACGCATCGCTACTTCAAAACTCAACCGTTATCAGCGAACGTTTCGAATTTTATTGTGAATAATTTTCAAACTATGTTTTTGAGTTTTTTCTTTCACGCGCGTGAAAAAAACAGCGTTTTTTGAGTTTTTCTTCACGCATTTCGAAAAATTTTGCAACTCACAATTATTGATTATTATGAATTTTAAAGTGTTGATTGTTAATTAAATGCTAAACAGTTACGAATTAGGTTAGAAAGATTGTGTCATGTGTAACACAGTACAAATCATGAAAAACTGTTTGCAGGAAAAAAAGGTTTTGGGTCAAAACATTATTTTTTTCTACCAATCTAGGTTTTTTCTGATTTAAATTTTTGTGCCATGCTCGAAGTGTGACACAAGAAATCTTTCTATCTACACAAAATAGCAATCTTATCTTGAAATAGTTAGAATTAGGGTTAAGTAAATCGTGCCCAGTGTACAAGTAACACTGTAAAAACCTATGCAAAATCGTTTGTTGGGAAAGGCTCAGCTAGTGGGTGCCGAAGCCTGGTGTTGGAGGTAAAATGAAAGGTTATGTTTTGCAGTTTCTCTGACAAATCGAAATTTTCACTGATTTTTATTTTTAAAACGTACATAAAAATAAAAATAAAACTTTTTATCGAAAATATTTTTATCTAGAAATTTCTAAAAATGCGTGAAGAAAACTGGGGTTTTTCTTCACGCAAAAAAGCGTGAAGAAAGACCCTCTACCTTCGTAATTGGATCAATTTGAAATTTTATAAAGGTTGCGGAGAAGTCTGTTGTTTTTTCATATAAATTAGCAGCTTATTTACAAAATTTCATGATCAATTTTTATTATCAGTAACATTATTATATTTTTTTGAAATAATTACATACTGCAAAGTACATACTGCAATGTACATACTGCAAAGAAATTTTCACCAACTTTGCCAGAATTTAAGGATACCAAATGTTTTGAAAATTGAGAGTATCCCAGTTTTGATTGTCTCTGATATTCGTCTCCCTATATCCTGGAGAACCACCGAGGCTGTCGCTTTGAAAATTCCAAATTTTCCAGAAGTTAAATTTTTATCTTGATTTTCATTAATGTCAAAATCGCAGCGACCTCGAATGCAGATTTCACGTATTTCTGAACGACATTTAATTTTAAGTTGTTTTATGTTGCAAATATAATTGGAATGCGCTTAAAGGGGTAGCGGTCGCAACCCATGTACTTGTACCCCATTTACCAGAATACAAAACGCTTTGAAACTTTATGAATAGTCATACCCCTTATAGCCGTAAAACATTATACCCCTATGTTCAATCTTGTTCCCTACGCTGACTGAACATTTTTAATCCCCAGATTACTGAAGGATTTGTGCCCAATGCGTTTTTTTGTGTCGTGGCCCAACGTGGGTCTCGATATCATCCCGCGACCCCGCTCTTGGACAAAGAATAAGACGTAGACATCCTGTCTACTATTATTTATAACGCTCGAACATTTTGCTCGGAAACAGCGGGGTATAGATTTTATAGAAAGAAAAATACATAAATCAATTCAGACAAACACCAAATTAATTGTCCTATTGGCGACCAACTCATTGATAAACGTCCATATATTGAGATGTTAACTAACAAAGTCCAAACTCGAAAATTACAGATAGATAATCAAAATTTAAAGAGGATCACTGAATTGCTGAGATGCTGATTATTTGTGATCAGTCAAAATTTTCATCGTTTGATGGTTCATTTAGCCGCTGAAATTTGATTTTTGGCGTTCACATTATACAAAAAACATATAGATGTCAGCCAGGAAGTTTATAGTTCTAATCGAATGTACGTAAAATTCCAAAACATTTAAACAGACAAATTTTTAAATGGTCTTTTGTCATATAGATGGTATACGTTTTTGTTGCAGATCAGAACTACAAGAAAGAACTGCAGAAATACAGATACAATAGTGAATCACGAAGTCGATGTGCTGTAGCGGCCTTCATGACGCAATATCATCCCGTCAGTGGACAATTGCGAATGCAAAATACAACGGCAAGAACTAGGCAACTCTAGCAATGGCGATCAAGGCTGTACGAAACATATGATCCACTTTGTTCTGTGATTTACTGAGTTACTTCTATTACTTGGATCTCAAAAGAAAAACAGAAAATTAAAAAGTTTCTTTTTCAAATCATACCTTTAATATTTAATATTAGAAATAACTGCAAAGTATAGTAAAACATTTTTTGAAATGTCCTTTATACTTGATCTACAAAATAATTTATCAGAATTAGATGTCTTGTGCCGACCCTGGTGACCACCCATGCGTGGGTACTCAGAACCCCACCAATTTTCACCTTACTAGTCCTTCTAAGCTTATACAATCTCACTCAAACTTGGCACAACCACGGAACACATTAGGGGTTTGGCATCGACCCCGGCAATTCGTAACATTTTTCAAGAGCGAAAATGAAAGAAAAAAATGTGAACATTTATCTTTCATCTTAAATAAAAGTTCCATTCTCTTGCAAACCGTTTATATTTTAATGTCTCAACATACTAATTAATTGGGAAAAAAATATAAAAACCATTTCACTAGCATCCATTCCAACCTAAACGACTATAGATTTTTTTTAAAGACGATATACAAAACTTCAGACAGTGCTCAGGTGTTAATAGCCTAAAATTTGTTTTAGTGCTTATTAAAATTCCTCTGAATGAAATTTTTTCTCCCATGAAAAAATCGGGTTAAAAATGTCAAAAGTAGAGGAAAAACAACACTTTGAGATAAAATGACCTTGCAATTGCTCTTTGATATTAAAAAATGTTCTAACTATCTAAAGAAAGGCCGCTATAACACCCACAATTTATTGATTTGACCAACATAAATTCTTTAAGGTTATGCTAAATGGACTATCGATGCTGTACAGCAGTGGTACAACATTTCATCATAGTTTAAAATGATAATCGCACGACCAACTCATATTAAAACGCGATTTAATAAGGGCAAATTTGGACTTGAATTGCGAAAATTCATAATTTTTATCCTAAAAATCACAAAAAATGAGAAATACACATACTCATTTTTCAAACAGCAGTCAAAACATAGTAACATGCAGGAAAAAGTAAATTGCTATTTTTTATCTTTATGCATAGATTCAAAAAACAATCAGACAAAAATTTGAAAAAAATGGGAAAATTTCAAACTTATTTTGGAAATTTACAAATTCAAAAAAGAAAGTTTGGACTCAATCTTCCTAAAATAGCAAATATTATTATAATAGAGCACATTATTTGGTTCAGCCAACGAATATAACAGGATAAAAGTAAGCACTAAAATTTAATTCGTAAGTTAAATGACCCAGTCTGCCGAGTCATCGCCCCTCCTTTAAGGGGTGGTGTTAGTGGATTTTGGATTTCAGAGGCTTCGTACGTTGACACTGCAGATTGACATTTCTTGAAACATACATTAGAAAGTCTAGTTTGATCTCGCGATTTCATTAGACAGTTAGCAACCAACCATCTGTTAACCGCGGTTAACACGAGTTCCCAGCTTTTTTAACAAAAACAAGGAGCCTAGAGCTAACGGAAGATTAGATTGGTTGAGAAATCCGGAAAATTGTCTGAATTTGAGTGAATCGGTTCTGTTTCTCGATTTTGCCTCAGAGGTCAGCAATCTGTGAATGTGCCGAAAAAGGAGTGTTTTTTCGACGTTTTGATAAAAGGCTTTCTGTGGAAATGTCAAAAATCATTTTGGAAAGTAACAGACCAAGGATAGTGAACATCGAATCGGTGTACTTTTTTGAATTCCGCTTGATTGCTGTAAATTGACAAAAAAAACTGCAGAAATCAACAATTTATGAAGTAATAATAAAACATTAATGCACCACAAGATTCCTTGGGTACGGTTTGCTGGAAACAATATTAGTAACTATGGTCTGATTTCGAACAGAAACGGTGCTAGAGATAAAAAAATAATTTTGATGAAAAACTTTAATTTTTTTCTAGAATCATCGCTATGTTCAAAATCAGACCAAAGTTGCCATTATCGTTTTCAGCAAATCGTACCCAAGAAATCTTTTGGTGGCATTTAAATTTTCTAATTATTACTTTCATATTCAAAATTGTCGATTTCGCGCACTTTTTGTCAATTTACAGCCAATCAGGCGGAAATTAAAAAAAATACAACCGATTCGATGTTCACTACTCTTTGGGGCTGTTACATTCCAAAAATGACGTTTCTTGCATTTCCACAGAAAAATCCTTTTATCAAAACGTCGAAATAACATCTTTTTTCGGCACATTCAACCAGATTGCTGACCTCTGAGGCAAAAATCGAGAAAAACAGAACCGATTCACTTCAATTCAGACAATTTTCCGGATTCCCAACAAATCTAAAAATTTTCCGATATAAGCTCTAGGATCCTTGTTTCTTTGAAAAAAGCTGAGGGACTCGTGTTTAACGCGGTTAACCAGATGTTGGGTGGCAGTTGTACTAAACTGTCTAATGAATCGTGAGATCAAAAGATAGATCTTCCTAATGTATGTTTCAAAATGTCCAGTCTGCATTTGTCTAACCGTACGAAGCCTCTGAAATCCCAAAAATCACTAACACCACCCCTTAAGTTTGTTATATGATGAAGCGAATTTTTGAATTTCTAACTAGTTTTTTCTAGAACTGCAAAAACCGCCTAAATTCAAGGTTTTTGCTCTTCAAAGTACTAATCCTCATAGGTTACATTTCAGAATGCAGTATAAATTAGGGAAAAGATGGAGAAATATGTTTTTTTTATTTTGATGAAGCCGTATTATGAACTGTTCTGTTGAATTCTAGAAAATCGCATTTTAGTTAACCGGAAGTGGAAAATCGAAAATTAAAGTCTTCGGATTTAGTCAAAAGTACCATCAAATTAAAGCTTGGGTGATGCCGAGAAGAAAATCTGCTTACAGCTTTTTGATATTTTCAGTTTTTCTGGTCGCAAATTGGGTTTCAATGTTTTCCAAAAAAATAACTCCGAAAAATTCTAAAAAAAATGAAAATTTCGAAGTTTTTTTGGAATTTTTTTTTCAATAAGTTTATGCTTTCTGAGTGTTCCCTAACAATGTCGTGCTATTTTAACACCTTAAGGGGGTTATGTACGCAAATAGATTTTCCTTAAAAATTTACTCCCCACTAATTCGGCCAAAAAAATAAGAATGATCTTGGTCTTAGACTTTTTCGATCACTGGTTTGATCACCAGGTGGCGTTGAAGTGCAAATTCTAGGGCATGTTATAACTGCTCTCCAGGCTAACTTGCAAGCCCAAATTACTAATTATTATCGTTGTGACTAGAGATTTAGTGAATCTAGCGTATGGCAAAGCGAAAAACATATTTTTTCATTTTTTCAAACGCTCTCCACTAGGCGGTGTTAAACTTGAGATCAAATAGTTTTGCCCATCATATTTTCCAGAACCTCAACTAGTGTTTGGCCGAGCAAAAATATACTCAAATAATTATTTCTAGAATTATTTTATTTTGAAATGTTGGAAAAAAAAATTTTTTGACAAAAATCACAAAAAAATTTTTCTCAAGAAAAAAGTCATTAATTTGATTTAAAAGTGATGATTATACTCCCTTTATACTCANCTAAAAAGAGTACGACCGCTACCTCCTTAATGTACTCATTTGAAAAAAAAAATTTCAAACTACGCTCTTTAGTTATCATTTGTCGAAAATCACGAAATTTTTTTTTCATTTTAAAAAACAAAAATGATTAAGTCGTATCGGAGAGTTCCATACGTGAAAATTTGCTTTTGTGTTTCAAGCTTTTTATTTGAAATTTTTAATATCAGAAACGACAGCATCACACACTCCCTAATGACTTACCATGATCTCCGGATTGTCCTGCACAAAAATAACCACAGTAAATAATTATGAGACAAAAAATTAAACCGACTCTCGTGATATTCATCTGTTAAAATAAAACTTTTGGTTTAAATATTACCTGAGTTTTTATCAGGTTTTATAATTAAATATGGTTGACTTTTACACCTGAAGATTATTAGCTGGACAAACAATTCAAACTTAAGTATACTAAATAAACTCTCTTAATTCTATTATATTCTTCTTAAATTGCAATCATGAGCACCTTTCAAATTTTTGAAACCAACAAAATTAAATAAATTGTTAGCTAAATTAGCGTCAGCATCAGAATTGAATACCAAAAAATACTGTAAAAATAAGAATGCTGCTTCTGCCCTTTTTTTCAGCAATAAACCTACTTGAAACCTGCTAATTTGTAAGTAATTTTTGAACAGCTCAGACTCTGTTGTTCATGCGGTTGCAAGAAATTCGTATAAAAATAATTTTATTTATTCAAAAATTAAAACATAATTTTTTTACGAAAAGTTGATCATTTAGCCCAAATTTTCTTTAAATCTTCTTTAAGCAACGCGTATGTTCCAAAAATCCAATCAAGGGGTGTTTGCAAGACACCATAATTGCAGTCAAAATGGCGATGATGTAAAATATGAAAAAATGTTCCGGTTCAGGCCATTGAAAACCAGTATGTCCTATCCAAGCACCTTTTTCGGGTTTTTTATCATTTTATTCTGTTAAACACAAATCGCGTAAAAAAAGCCTTCGCGAAACACAAATTTTAACCAAAACATGTTTTTAAAATATTTTCCCCTTTTTTATTTTTTTTCTACCAATAAAGTTTTTTTGTCCAAAATTGATTTTTTGTTGTTTAACTTGCTGTTATAGATATTAAGTGTTCAAATGATTGGTTTTATAACACAAAATCTTCTTTTTATCACAAGGAGAGCTTTTATCACAAGCCCACTATCACCGAAAGAAACCTGTGTAACTTAACGATTTTTAAGCAAAATCCCTTTTTTCCATATTGCTGAAATCGTGTGAGCGCTTGAGATTTTAATTACAAATTAGGTTGAGTGCTTCTTATTTCAAGATGAAATTTCCTAAATCTACTTTTTTAAAAATTTTAATTGCGTGTGGCGGATTTATTAATTCTAGATATTTTGTAAAAATCCTTATAAAATTGAATAACTTCCAAATTATGATATCATTTTTCACCACGCGTTTTTTTTTGAACGAAAAACTAAATTTTTGTCCTCATATCGCCGAAAGTGTTCAATATCGCCAAAATTTTTTAGAAAAACCTTTCAGGGATATTGGGCCCCCCTCTGTATCTGGGATAAAACAATTGCTCAAAAATTTGCTTTAAGGGGGTGGGTGTCGTAATCTGGTACCTTCATCCCGCTCATAAATAATTCTATGGTAGTTTGAAGAAATCTGAGGATACTCGTTTATAGGTCTAGCCTTCGCCTAACGTTTCCATATCTCAAACTTAACATTGTACATCACACACACCAGGTGTGAGTCTATTCTAGAACACTAAACAGTTTTTTAAAAATCTATCTTCTTAGACCACATACAAAGCGTCTGAAAATTTACACAGAGTACGGGAAGAGTGAGGTCACTAATATGTTTAGCACCCATTTTTTTTGAATTCGCTCTTGAATTTCTAGAATCACTTTTGAACGCCGATTTTACAATTTTTCGACTTCAAACTCTATCTTCTTTCAGACGAATGTTCAGAAGAAAGCCGTTTTTCGACTCAAGGTTAATAAATATACTGTCGTCAATATGTTTGGCTCGGATTTTTGAATTTCACCCTAGAATTCTAGAAATATGACTATAAGTAAACCGAAATGAAAATTCGACAAAAATTCGTCTGATCGAAACAAAAGTACAGCCAAATTGAAGCTGAGATTTCACTGATCAAAAAGTTGGCTTACAGCTAATCAAAATTTTCAACCAATCAGCGTCAAATTCGATAATTAGGTTTAACATTTTGGCTTAAAAATAATTGAAATTTCTAGAATTCGATTTAGACATTTCGATAATTTTAATGTCATGCATCGTTTCAGTGGGTCATATTCACCAATAAAAAATGTTCATATCATGGTGAAATACCGGTTTTATGCGGGTTAACGCAAAAAAATATTAGAATTTTGAAAATTCTAGATTTTGTTCTAGATTGTTTTGAAAAAAATTATTGCACCACGAGATTCCTTGGTCCACTTTATCAAATCGATGCTAATATATCATAAATTAATTCTATAAAGCCTCAAAAAATTACGACACCCACCCCCTTAAGTCAAAATATATTTGTAATCAAGTATTTCAATAGAAAATAAATAACCTTTGCCTAGTCCACTGTCAATTATTGCTGTTAATGCAAAAACTGGGTAACAATTTCCCCATAATGCAGGAATTAACGCTGTTGTATAATATAAATTCGGTTCTACCGGATGCATATTGGTTCCACTGAAAGCTGTTAGACACTGAAAACAATGGTCTGATTCGGATCATTTATCTTCAAGTTTTTTTTCTCTTAAATTTGTGTTTAGTATTTGTGCTCAGTATGAGCTGTCTAAAAACTCAATTGGATGAGTCGTTTTGAAGAGCCGAATTATATAACAATGTTGGCTTAAAATTTGGCGAAAATGTCCAGTAAGCCCCGTAATCGATATGACTGATTTTACCTTCAGTCGCGAGACAACAACCTTTTATATTTGTGTGTCAGTTAGGAATTATATCAAATTTTGAGCAAACGTTTTTTGCGTTCCATAAGGAAAATACGCTATGCTATTTTGGTCCTGTTTTTAAATAATTATTTCCAAGCGAGAGTATTTGATAATCAATACAGTATTGACAATACTAGTAAATAATAACAATTGTTTTTCATTTAATATTTATTTTCTGCATAAAGAGGATTCTGAGTGGTAGACATCGTGATTTATAAAATGTACAATAAAATGAATTTACTTCTACATTTGCTCAACATTTTTTTAGTTCTAGAGTCAATCAAAGTTTTTCGGAAATTTCAGGAAGATTAAATAACAGTACAGAAGAACACTGTTTTAAGTATCTGAGGAAGACTATTTTGAATTGAAACAAATAAGGTTAATATTTGAAAAGCCGGTATTTACTGCGTTAAAGTGAGGTTAGTAGAAATAAGAAAATTTGTAGATTCGTATCTCACAAAATTATTGGACAAATGACATATGTAGGGTGGCCGAGGATTAGAAAAAATCCCATAAAAAGTTCTAAAAATTTAGAAAAGAAAAAATATTGATCGATTTTCAAGTTCGAGTCGTACAGAAAAAGTTTTTTCTATGTTTGACTAACTTTTTGACAATTATTGTTTAGCATGAATAGAGTTCGGGGTCAATTTCGGGATTATAACCCGCTTCGAAAGTATCTTCAATCGAGTCCTCGAGGTCGACCTTTTGATAATAATATTAAAAACTGTGAGTTAATAATTTACAAAAGCGTCGCTCAAGAGCTAAAATATAATTTGATGCAAATTTCAAGGTTTGCTATTTACCGCTTTTATTTAAGTTATTGACGAATAGTTGCTAAAATTTTCATCGAAAAGTTGACCTATAGAATTCGTTCATGACATTGTCAAAAAATTGCCATTGATTAAATTTTCGGAACCTTAAAAAATTCTCTGCTATCCTAACCATTTGATACCTTTTTATTTCGCCAAAATTAAAATTTGATTCGAGTGAAATTATAAGCTGAGGTGAAAAAAACGTTACTTTATCTCTTCTGACAGCTAATTTCATAGCTATTTGCTAAGAACGCGCAAAAAATCGAGAATTTACTGCAAAGCTGGTTTTGGTCCAAAATTACTCATCATTTCGATTGGTAATGGGAAAATAATGGTGGAGTTTTTCTCAGCTGAAATGGTGGTCAAAGTTTGAAGATATCGAAGCTGAATTGCTTGAGGACATTCGGCTATAGTTTTAGCGGCTTCTAACAAGGACTTTGCAGCGTTCATTTCTCCCTCAGCTTGAATGATTTTAGCCTTGGCTTCTCGGGTGGCTTCTGCTTCAGCGGCCATAACTCGTTGCAACTAAATACAGTTTTAGCAAATGTACGATTTTTAAAAAATTGGCAAAAATTAAAAAGACCTTTTTTTTAAGGATTTGTTTTCGACAAAACTTACTCGTAACTTTGAAAACTAGTCCATCGTATTTTTTTAAGCGAAAATTTAAAAAATATACTGCGTGACTTTAAAATTGCGTCGAGAAAATTAGTGGTTCGTTGTATTGAACCCGGTAGAGCGGCTTCCAGAACCTTATTATTACCCTGGTTAATTATTGTATTTTATCTTGTTGAATTTTAACGCATCAGGTTTGGTCTCGACGCTACTTGAAATTCAGGTGGTAACAGTCATATCAATTACGGGGCCCTCTGGTCGTTTTTTGCCACTTTGTAGCCAAAATTTTTATATAATTCGGCTTTCGAAAACAACTCATCCTGTTCAGTTTTAAGATAGTTCAAACTGGGCACAAATATCTAAAGAAAAATAACTTGAAAAAAGGGTCCAAATCAGGCCATTGATTCCAATTATTTTTAACGAAAAACTGATAATTGAATGATTTCAGTAATCTCAAAAAAAATAGAAAATGGTCCGATCTGTCCAATTTATTATTTTATTATTCACTGGATATTTGTGCTCAGTTTGAGTTATAAAAAAGTCAAACGGATGAGTTGTTTTCAAAAGTCAAATCATATAAAAAATTTGGCTAAAAAAATGGCAAAAAACAACCAAAGGGCCCCGTAATCGATATATAAATAAATGAAAACAAGCGCTCAATATCTTTTTCCCAACGGAACTCCATCTCAAAAACGTTTACTATCTCTATAGCGTGTGTTCGAATCCCACCAATATTGTCTTACTGATTGTCTTGAGTATGATTATAGGCAAGGGTGCTTGATATTGGCCGCTAAGTTTGATCGGTGTGTAATCACTCAAGCAATCACTAATACAATCTTTTAGACAACATCAGTTGGATTCGAACATGCGCTATAGAGATAGTAAACGTTTTTGAGATGAAGTTCCGTTGGGAAAAGGATATATAATTTGAAATGAAAATTCGGAAATTTAAGATAAATTTTCTTGTAAGATTGAGGAAAAAGTACTTAAAACAATCTCCATTAGAATTAATAAGAAATTTAATTGGACAATTCCAATTTGATTTCAGAGATCAAGAAAGACGTCATAAAGTTGCTGATATTTGACACGGGGATTTATTTGATAATCAAACGTTTGTAAAAATCTGACTTATTTTGATGTTTTCGTCAAAATACTTTCTGGTGCTAATGAAAGAATGCGCAATAGTCAAAAAGTGCCCAATTTTTACGAGAAAACTTGAAATAATTTCAATCAATTAATTTTCAAGTCATTGTGATCAAGGATAGAATTCATTATACAACACAAAACATTCCTTGAATTCAAAGTCTTTACTCACTTTAATTTGAGTACAATTTTCCTTTATTTCTTTCGAAATTTTAGAATAGAACTTCGGATTGAAACTTTGGAACAGGTAGACTAAAATAAGAAAAATCACCAGATACTTCCTCAAAAACTTGCGTCCTCAGAATTTTGAAGTAATGTATCGTATTCACACTATAATGTTTTTAGAAATTTTTGCAAAAACCTTAAAAAAAGGAGGAAAAATATCTTTTGAACGGGTGCTCCGATGAAATTTCAAACAACATTTTGAAAATAAATTGCGAACTTTATGATGAAGTTGAATTGATCAACGCTTTCTTAATTATTTTATACAAAATAATTTGTTTGGGCATGCTGCGCTGGGAGACAGCTTTTTTGATGGCTGTTCCAATCTCAGGTGAGTTTGAGGAAAGTATATGAAAGGCGAAATATTCTGACAATGAGTTATGTTGGTCAGTCGCGGTCTCCTTCACACTTTTATTCACTCAATTTTCTGTTCAAACTAACCCACTTTCCGAAAATTGATATCAATCTATACTAAAACAATAAAAGATGGGTGCATTCGATCAAAAAGACCACAAAAGTTCTATTTATGTCAAAATATTTTGAAGGTTCAAACAACTTGATAAAATAGCCAAAATAAATCTTCATGATTTGAAAATTCCTAACTGTCAAATTTTTTTGATAAACACTTTCAGACTTTAACAACAAAAGAAAACTCTTTTTAATTTACCTGGCTTGGAAGGACAACATCTTTGACTTCGACTCGTTCGACGCTAATTCCCCATGGATCAGTTGCACCATCCAGAACACTTTGCATTGTAGCACTGATTTGTTCTCGTTGAGAAAGAACTTCTGTCAAAGTTTTTGTTCCAAGAGTATTTCGAAGTGTAGTTTGAGCAAGAAGTCGCTGAAATTATTTTATTTATGGAAATATCGAATAAATTTGACCTCGTAAATTTTTGAATTTAAGTTTTCGATTAATTCGTAAAGATTTTAATAATTCATTTTTGGAATGGAATATTTATTAACTTTTTAATGGAAACTGAGTGGTTAAATATCGCCCAAAGTGCTTTTAATGCCCAAATCGCCTAAAGTGCCAACATTGCCGAAAAATTCACGCAATTTGAGGCTTTTATTACACATCAGTCTGAGTGCGTCATGAATGACCCGATTTTTCAAGATTGAATTAATCAAAACGCTTTTTAATTTTTATTGGATGTTGCAGCAACATTGTTGCTTGTTGAATCACTTAATTTTACGCATTTTGGTGATGTATTACATTTAAGCTGATTGTTAAACTCAGTATGTAACTGATTGTTAAAGCTGATTGTAGCTGATTGTTAAACTCAGTATGTAACTGAAAAAATTTAAAACTATGACGTCATTTCAACGCCTACACATTTCAATTTTTATAACGTAAAGCTTTATTTAAGCCCAATATCGCCGAAAGTGCCAATATAACCGAAATTTTTCGACAAAAACTTCCGGCGATTTCAGCTACCCTGTATTCAAAGAATATATGAGTAATATGAATGCATTTACTGAGTCCGTTGATTTGTGATCAAATAAAAATTTTCGAACAATTATCACTTTTGCATCTTTGTGGTTACTTTTTTAATCATTATTTTACTTACAGTCGAGCTGTCAGCGTCTTCAACTTCACATACTGATTTTGTGGCATCAACTTTTCTGTAGTAGCAAACGGCATCTACTCGAATAGTTACAGAATCTTTTGTTAGAATTTCTTGAGAAGGAATATCAAACGAAACAGTTCTCAAATCAACCTTGAAATAAATTTTACTGAGCGCTAATGGAGAAAGTCTTGAAAGTGACATCTTTCTCTTTCTTTAAAAAAGTTTTATTTTATCGAATATCATGTTTAAGGGGGTGGCATAAGTCCAGCAGATTGGTACATTTTTTCAGAGCAATATCTCCTTAGGAAGTAGATTGTTAAATTCTGGTTTGGTCTAGTACATTGGTACTACTTAACGTCCATAATGTACTAGACCAAACCAGAATTTAACAATCTACTTCCTAAGGGGATATATAAAAGAAAAAAATGTGTAAATTTATTTTTTATCTTTAATAAGAGTGTTCATTCTTACAAACGTTTACATTTTTATTTTTAAAACATAACTAACTATAGTTAAAAATACAAAAAAACACTTTTCACTGTGCATCAATTTCCAACTTAACCCGACTATAGAATTTTTTTTAAAGACGATATTAATAAATTTTGTCGGGTGTACTCCGCTAATTAGTTTCNTTTTTTGGTTTACACCCACAGATTTCAGTTATTAAAACAAAATAAATTTTGGACAAAAAATGCGGAAAAATTTCATAATGCTTCGATTTTTTTTTAATTTTTACGATTTCAAAGATGAAAACCAGAACTCAAATCTTTCCTAAAATGAATTAAAATGATTATATGAAGCTGAAACATATTTAAATCGGTTCAGCTAACTATAATAAGCATGAAAAAATATACTGACTAACTATTTTCGTAAGTTATATTGACTCCAGGATGCCGGGTTTATGCCACCCCTTAACCTTCCGAGGCATAGAGCGCTTTGGAGTATAAAAACCCTGTATTTTGTTTCCTATTTCAGATAACAAGTATTTTAAAAACCACAAGAATTGAATTTTTCCATGACAGTTTAAAAAAAACTGGTATTTTCAGGAATTTTTTAGGTCTTAACTTCCGGAGTCACGTTTTGAATTCTATTTTCAACATAAAAGGAGAATCCGTCGTAATTGGAGACTAAAACTTTTTTTGTAAGCATTTAACGAATCATAAGTTTGTTTTTTGTAAAATGATGTATTCAAAAATTTAATTTTATAGTAAAACTACATTTTTATAAGCTTTCGATTTATTTTAAATCATCGTCAGATAGGTTTTTTTAGTGCAAACTTTTTTTGAAATGTTTTCCGCAGGTTAGCATCGAAATAATTTGGAAATCAATTTATAGTGGGACTTGTGATTGGTTGATAGTATTACGCGTTGTTTGTTTAATTCAAATAGTCACAATCTGTCTAGTTTATCCCCTTAGAGCCCTTAATCTATATTCGAGTATATGAAAAAANAAAAAATATAAAAACCTTGATAAATGAGTCTGTGAACATATTGATCCAAAATAATCCAGGTCCAACAGCTTTACTAGACTTTAATCTTCCAAGTCTGAAAATGGCTGCTCGTTCATATTCTTGAATAATTTTGATGCAAAACCAAATTGAGAGTGGCAAAGTGACAATGATCACAATTGTTGAAATGACTCCCAATACTGATCCAAAACATCCTTGGTTGAACTCGTCGTCTTTTTTATCTTCAATCGTCACCCGTTCGTCGCTCATTTTTAATTCTACTTTCTGAAATATTTGTGTCAACAGAAAAATTAAGAAAATTATAATATTGAAAATGACAAATAAACCATGTTCACATTTGAAATGATAAAGATTCAAGTTTTATCGAGTTTTTCGATGATAATTATATTGTAAAGGGCGGCGACAATGACATTTCAGGCACATAATGTGATCTTTAATATTTTGATAATTTGATATTTTGGAGCGGCCAAAATGACATTTTAGACACATTGATAATTTTAAGCGGCGATGACAACATTTAAGACACATCGGTGGATTTGAATTTAATCACATTTTCTTAGAACTCGATGTTTATATAGCTCAATCTTTTAAAATGAACCAATGTGTCCGAATTGTCATCGTGGCGAATTTAGAATATCAATTTTTTCTGCCGTTTTTTCCGAGTATCAATTGTGTGAAATGTCTTTATTGACACCGTAATCGATATATTAATTATTCGAAATGTCAAATTAAATCCTCACGATTTGTATAATGTCGAGGCATAAAACTATCGGCAATGACTCATTGCCAATGAGTCAAAACTAATGACTTAATCCCTATGACTCATAAGTTATCACTAATAGACTATGACTCATAGACTTTGAGTTATATATGCTATTTATACAAAATGTCTTTGCGTCCTAGTTAGGGTCATCTCTGGGGGTGAAATATATTTTCAGAATAATTTTTCTGACGGAAAACAGCATTTTAGCGTTTAATCATTATTTGACGCAAAATCTTGACGACATATAAATTGATGTTATTATTTAACCATTGGCAACTTAACTTTCGGCTAACTTAAAATAGGACCAACTGAGCCCTACTCGTTAAAATAAATAAGAAAACTCCAAATAGTTTTCTATTACTTTTCTGCTCTTTATCGAATTACCACACGAATTAAAGAGTTACCTTACTACCGTATAGTTAAGACCCGTCTCAATATTGCTTATTCGGGTCTTTAAACAAATATGATTAAAAACGGTGAGAAGTACGGTTTTGAAAAATAATAGTCCCTCAAGTTTGCTGAACCCTGCTCCAGACAGTCTTAGTTCAAATAAAAGTGATTCAGGAGAGTCAACTACTTTCAATTACCGTATTGATATTATTTATAAACGATTAACAGTCATGTTTCACAGTCTGACTAATGCATACGAGCATAAGAAAGGGTTTGTCGCATTAAAATGCTTCGGTCCACATTAAATGAACAAGTTGAGCTTATCTCATCTAAAAGTTCGAACTCGCACATATATATACTCGCAAGCATACCAATTTCCATAAACTTAACCAAAATATACTCTTTTGTATCTCATAAAAACGCTTGACAGAAAAATATACGAAGAGTTTCTCTAAAATGCTGCGAAAGAATGCTGAGCGATTAAGGGGGCATGAAAATATAATACATACTATGAAAGTCAGGCTTATGCTGAAATTTTGCGTGGCCTCAAGTCAAGTCAAGCAAGTGACATTCCGAGACGTAATTATAGTATTTCTTTTTTATTTCAGAAGGTTTTCTACAATCAATAGATAATTTGTTTGAAAACTTCGAAAATTGATAGACTGTTGACAAAGCACAAAAGCTTAAATGATGGAAATGTTCAAAATGCTCCAATTTGGTCAAATTTTATAAGTAAATTAACTTGTTACCTAGCCCGACATTCTCAAGCTTTGCGAATACCTTTACTATACTTATCTTGGGAACATCGCTCTGTGCTCGTTTTTCTAACCTACACTACGAGAAGAAAGTATTCGATTGAATTTTTAAACCAATGAGTGTAATTTCCAAGGCGATGTTTCCAATATTAGTATTGTACATTTAGAATATAATTTTCAATTTACTCATNGAAAAATTTCCAAGCCAGCAAAGTGCTTAGTTTGTCGAAGAATCAAAGCCTTCACTGTTTAACAGAGCGTTTCTGCTCTTCTGCGCCGATGAAACGCAAATAAAAAAAGCTAAAAGCGGATTCTCAGCCTTAGAAAAAGAAGGAATATTTTTGTCACCTCTTGGTGGCCCGACTTATCTCATCTGATAAGGCGGCCGTTTGATACACGTTTATATCATAGACAAAAATCGGCGTGAAAGCCTACGCAACTTTTGATATATATATGTATCTTATAAAAACGCTTGACAGAAAAATATACGAAGAGTTTCTCTGAAATGCTGCGAAAGAATGCTGAGCGATTAAGGGGGCATGAAAATATAATACATACTATGAAAGTCAGGCTAATGCTGAAATTTTGTGTGGCCTCAAGTCAAGTCAAGCAAGTGACATTCCGAGACGTAATTATAATATTTCTTTTTTATTTCAGAAGGTTTTCTACAATCAATAGATAATTTGTTTGAAAACTTCGAAAATTGATAGACTGTTGACAAAGCACAAAAGCTTAAATGATGGAAATGTTCAAAATGCTCCAATTTGGTCAAATTTTATAAGTAAATTAACTTGTTACCTAGCCCGACATTCTCAAGCTTTGCGAATACCTTTACTATACTTATCTTGGGAACATCGCTCTGTGCTCGTTTTTCTAACCTACACTACGAGAAGAAAGTATTCGATTGAATTTTTAAACCAATGAGTGTAATTTCCAAGGCGATGTTTCCAATATTAGTATTGTACATTTAGAATATAATTTTCAATTTACTCATCATATCACGGTATATTTTTCTATCGAACGTTCGTATAAAATATACGTGAATTCTAAAATTGTTATCATAACAAGAATATATAATGATTCTCACTGTCGTTCATTTTTTACTATAAACAGCAGGAGGCGACAGAATAAGACTGGATCGGACCGAATGATTTAGATCGGATCGGTTCGACTCGATTTTTCCGATCCGATTTAATTAATCAGATTCAATTTTGTTTTTCTGAACCGATCAGAGCTAGATCAATCAATTGGTTTCGATCGATTGATTAATCAGATTCAATTTTCGTGTCTTTTCTGAACCGATCAGAGACTAGATCACGAAATTGTTTCCGATCCATTTGATCCAATCAGATGACAATTTGGATTTTTTCGACTCGATAAGTGATTAGATTGATCGAATCCATTTTTCCGATCTTCATTTTATTACGGTTTGCCAACCCCTGATAACCAGCACCCAGAATAAACATATTTTTGATAGATTTAACTTGCTTCTTAAATGTCTCTTTTTTTCGTGGTTTATAAAACACTAAATAAAGCTACGGCTATTTTTGACTTTCCAATCGAATTTAAAGTATTTCAAAAAATATATTTAATTTTTTCGATTTCTATTCAAAAATATGCCAAAAAACAGTCTTTTAATTACACTCGCGTTGAAAAACTACCTCTGTACTTAAATTGTCTTCTGAAATGAAATAGTTTCTAGTCGAAAGATTTCATTAAACGGGAGTCCCCCGAGGGCATGCTAAATATCGTACGCACTAGCTAATTTGTAAGTCTTTAGATCAGGTGGTCAAAATTAATCATGCATGATCATCATTAATCAGCCATGAAAGTCCTTTAGGACTGTATGTGTCAGCATTGAGGCATTTTTAGCTAATGACTAAACAGGGAAAAATTTTTCGTCAAAATATTTTTACAAGTACAAGTAACGAGGTAAAAATAATATTTTCGACGTTTATTAAAACTTTAAATTTTTCATCAAAACTTACATTCTCGACAACATGATCTTCGCAAAAAACTCTGTATGAATTCATGTTTTTACTTTAGGAGACAACTTATACAAATACTGAGCTTATCGCGGCAGGAAACAGTTTTTAAAAAGATTATTTACTTTGTAACCTCATGACTTTGCCTTTCAAGTTGAACCTTAAATCTAATGTAGGGTAGGCACGGCAAAAATCGACTAGCTCAGATTTTATTAATTTTAGGAGCACTTTTAGTTTCTGTACTGAAATTAACCCAGAAAAAAATTTGGAAAAAAATTATGTCCTGTTTTCTTGAAATCAGCATTTTTCGAAATAATCTTGCCTATCATTTGGCTTGAAGTTACATTTAAAGTGATTTTGAAAATTACAAGCCGAAAGATAGGCAATTTCAAGAACGGTTTTTTGATTTTTCAACACCATCTAAGTTATTTAAAAAAAACATATTTTGTTTTGTCATGATTTTTTTAGGACTATCTCCAACAAAAAATATGGCTTAGATACGGCAATTTTATTTTGCCGTTCCAACCTTAATCTAATGGACTTCTCAATTTAAAAGATACCACGCACCGTAGTAGAAAATGCAAAAAATAAGAGAATAAGTTAAGCGTAATCCACGCTTAACGTTGAGAACAAATACTGATCTTATATTACATCTTTTAATCACACTTTTGATAATACTCCGGCCCTTCTACTTAAAAACACACTACGTTTGCACATCAGGGCCGGGATATTCACAAAAGAGTGATAAAGGGATATTATTGACTTATTCTCATATTTTTAAAGTTGTTTTTATTGTTAAAGCATTATCAAAAATTTAGATTGTTTTAAGTGTTATTGGAAAATAATATTATAAAGGGGGCAATATCACTGAAATTTTTTCCGGCCATATGATATGGGCCATATCCCTTTATCACTTTTTGGTTAGAATGCGTAGCCACTACTTCTTTTAACGTGTGATTTTAACGTTGTGGCTACGCATTCTAACCAAAAACTGATAAAGGGATATGATATGGCCCATATCATATGGGCCATATCCCTTAAACACTTTTTTGTTAATCTAGGATGTTCGGACTGAAAAGCGGCCTCATGAGTGGCTAGGAGGGGTCTTAGGAGTGTTAAGATTGGCTCCCTCAGCTCGCACATCCTAGATTAACAAAAAGGTGTTAAAGGGATATATATATATTGCGTATTTTTAGCGATATTTGAACTTTCGGCGATATGAGGACAGAAATAAATAATTTCGTTCAAAAGTAAATAACGTGTGGTCGTTTGCGTGGAGTTTTACGATAGGTTTAACTGAAGTAAAGTACCGAAATGTGTGGAATTATGGCCCATAATTTATGGGATGTATCAATTGCAATAAAATGAAGATTCAAAAAAGTAAGTTTGCGAATTTGTCATAAAAACCTTAAACGTCCACGCAATTTCGGTGACATTGGACCATTTGAAATAAGGAATTTTAAAACTCAAAAATGAGTATTGATGTTTTAATGCTATCTTGTAGAGAATTTTTTTCTGGTCATTTTAAGGGAGTATATCTGGCAGATTACGACGTAGGATACCCCCATAAGACGTAGGATTTTTTCGTTTATGAAATTGTTTCAAAAAGAAATTGATTTTAAGGGTATGGTGGTTCCTAATTTGACATTTTCCGATGAAATATTAGCCAATACAGGGCTTCAAGGATATAATTCAGATTAAGCCAGTTGTAGAACTAGCCTTCAGCTTGCGTTAAACATGTGTCGAAATTTTTTTTGCAGTGCATACACTGCCAGACACATAGCTGAGACAGGGAGAAAAAATACAAAGGAAATCTAACGAAAATCTAAACGAAAAACATCTCCTCTCAGCAATTATTTGTGAATATAAACTTAATTTTACACATAACCTGTATAATTAGATTGAAAACTTTGGGAGCGCTTTTGTCGATAGTGCTATATTCTTTTCTAGAATAGGCGAATAACCACGCGTTTGTTTGGAACTTTGTGTTCACGGAAAATGATTTCCTCCTACGGTTATAATTTCGAAATTTACTCAAATTTTTTGATAGATGTGTGAAACTAATATAATATACTTCTTGAGAAGCCGTTTTTCAATTTTGACCCCAACCCAAAATATGAATTTTTCAGGTCACGTGAAAAAAATTCTCCGAACGAAAAATGTGCTTTGATTTTTTTCGAAAGTAAGCTCAAGAAGGCTGGAAACACTCGAAGAGAAAGTTGGCTTTACGTAAGTCGAAGTTTTGAAGTTTTAGTGGTCAAATTGAATCAAACGTTATTTTGTACTTAAGGGGGTTAATTAATTTATGATACATTAATATCGGTTATGACTAAAGTTGACCCAAGGAATCTCATGCTGGCAATTATTACGACGCCCACCCCCTTAATTTTGAAAAAAATACTCAGAAAAAACTCAAAAATTTCGAAATTTTTTTTGTTTTTATTTGGGTTTGTTTGTGCTTTTAAGACATAAACGATTGATTTGGTGCATTTTTATAACATAATAACTGCAGAAAATGTAGGAACCAGGTCAAATTTTTGAGATTTTAAAAGGGGTGCAAGAAAGAGTTCTAGCGACCCCGAATGAAGTGCTAAAGCGATAATTGTTTTGGCAGGTAAAAATTAAGCGTTTTTTAGCTTACAATTTTCAAGGATCAGGGTCGGCGACCATGTGGTCGACCTTTAATAAGCGGTCAAAGTTCAAGGTCAATTTCAAGTTCGTAGAGACTTGAAAGTACCGTCAAAACAACCGGAAGGGTCGACTTTCTACTGAAAGTTTTAGCAATTATGGGTCAATTACGTACTGAAATATTGTTTACCGATATTGGCACTGACAGAAATTGAGTTAAAATAGTGAAATAGCGTGCGTTTTTTCGACGATATTGGGCCAAGCAGGCTTTTAAAAGGGAACGATTTTGCGTGAGTTTTGTTCCCCCATTCTCCTTTTTTTCCTATCTTTTCCTAAATTTTTTTGGATTTTATAAATAATAATTGGAAAATAATATCATATACATGTATAAAATTCAATTTTAATTACGCCGAGTATATTTTCAAAAATCTCCACGGTCGCTTTCAAATTGATAATTATGCCAAAAAATTATTTTTTCTTAATTGGAAAACAAAATAGCCGGATCTGATACATGAATGAATTTAAGCTTTTGGTCACAGGCAAATTTTAATAAATTTTTGATTTTTGTATTATTTTTGAGAAATGAGTGACATCGGTTAACAAAGTGAAAAAAAATAAAAAAAAAGTAAATTTGAGGCTCGACAACCTTTTTAAGTCAAATCTTATCGACTGTGTTTCATGTTTAGATTGTCGAAATTAATATTCGATTCTAACATTATTGATATATTCTAAGGATAAGGAGGTGTGGAACTCTGAATGATCATATTTTCCGAAAATTAACGTGAACCTTGTGAAATTGAATAAAACAAAAAAGTACAAATGTGACTTTGACCGGTACCATCATCATTCATATGAAATTGTATTCAATTAATAATTTCAATAAATTTAATAGCATTAACATTTAATATCAATACGTTTTTGGTTCACGATTTGAAAGCGCGTGAAATCCTCGAAAATAAATCGATTTAACCTTTTTTATCTTTAAAGTTTTCCATCGCATAAAATAATTAAAAAATATCTGACATAAGAGGGTGGCGAATGATTGACGTCAATTATTTAGCGAAAATCGAGGTTTTAACGGTGGATTACCGCAATATACTCATAAGTCGATAAAAAAGTATTTTCATACAGTATGTACTTGTTTGGTCTGTGATGAATGACTTTTCTCTTGCGACATCTCAAATTGATTGTGGCATTATGCCGACACCTGACCTCCTCCCCGCGATTGATAATACTGAGTTTCAAACTCAGTATATAATAAGCAGGGAGGGTTCAGGTGTCAGCATTGAGATATCGCAAAATAAAAAAGTACATACTGTATCCAAGATAAGAAAAAAATCTTGCACTGGGAGAAAAACTCTAAGTTACTGATGACTTGTTCAATCGAGTTCTAAACTAGAGCTATATTTTCGAGTCGGTGTTTAGTGTACCCATTTGAGTACGCTAAGCACGCCCGTGCTTTCCGTACCCAAATTGGTCTGCATTAATTTTTGTTTATTTAGGTCAATTTGGGTACGGAAAGCACGGGCGTGCTTAGCGTACTCAAATGGGTACACTAAACACCGACTCGAAAATATAGCNAATCTTCGAAGTTCGATAAAATACTCGTTGAATTTAAATTGTATCATACAAGAATATAAAATGATTCTCATGTCGTTCATTTTTACTATAAACAGCAGGAGGCGACAGAAATAAGATTGGAGTGGACCGAATGATTTAGATAGGATCGGTTCGACTCGAATTTTTCGATCCGATTTTAATTTATATCAGATTTAATTGTGTCTCGTCTGAACCGATATGATCACTTGGTTTCGATCGGATGATTAAATCAGATTCCTTTGGTGTCTTTCTGAAACCGATCAGAGACTAGATCGATAATTTTTTCGATACCGTTTGATCCAATCAGATTGCTAATTTGGATTTTTTCGACTCGGATAAGTGATGTAGTTGGATCTGAATCATTTTCGATCTTCATTTTATTAGGTTTGCCAACCCCTGATAACTAGCACCAGATAAACGATTTTTTGATAGATTTACTTGCTTCTTAAATGTTCTCTTTTTTTTCGTGGTTTAATAAAACACTAAATATAAGCTAACGCTAGTTTTTGACTTTCCAATCGAGATTTAAAGTATTTCAAAAAATATATTTAAAATTTTTTTTGCGATTTCTATTAAAAGATATGCCAAAAACAGTCTTTTATTACACTTGAGTGAAAAAACTACTCTGTACTTAAATGTCTCTGAAAGATGAAATAGTTTCTAGCCGAAAGATTTATTAACGGAGTCCCCGAGGGCATGTAAATCTGTACGCACTGACTAATTGGTAAGTCTATGATCAGGTGGTCAAAATTAATCATGGCATGATCATCACTTAATCGCCATGAAAGTCCTTTAAGGACTGGTATGTGTCATCATTGAGGCATTTTTAGCTGATGGACTAAAGATCAGGCGAAACAATTTATCGTCAAAATATTTTTACAGAGTAACAGGTATAAAATAATATTTTCGACGTTTATTAAGAATCTATAAATTGTTTCATCAAAACTTACATTCTCGACAACATGAATTCTGCAAAAAACCTGTATGAATTCATGTTTTTACTGTTAGGAGAACAACTTATACAAATATGAGCTTATGCGGCAGGAAACATTTTTTAAAAAGATTTATTTAATTTGTACTCATGAACTTTGCTTTCAAGTTGAACCTTAAATCTAATGTAGGGTAGGCAGCGGCAAGAATCGACAGCTCAATTTATTAATTTAGGAAGCACTTTTAGTTTCTGTACTGAATTAACCCAGAAATAAAATTTGAAAAAAAATTATGTCCTGTTTTCTTTGAAATCAGCAATTTTCGGAAAAATCTTGCCTATCATTTGCGTTGAAGTTAGATTTAAAGTGATTTGAAAATTACAAGCCGAAGAATATGCCAATTTCAAGAACGGTTTTTTGATTTGAACACGATCTAAGTTATTTTAAAAAAACATATTTGTGTTTTGTCATGATTTTTTTAGGACTATATCAACAAAAAATATGGTTAGATACGGCAATTGTTATTTTGCCGTTCCACTTAATCTAATGGACTTCTCATCTAAAAGGATAGCCCACGTCACCGTAGTAGAAAATGCAAAAATAAGAAATAAGTTTAAGCGTAATCCACGCTTATACGTTGAGAACAAATTACTGATCTTTATATTACATGCTTTTATCACAGCACTTTTGATAATATCCGGCCTTCTACTTAAAATAACACTACGGTTTGCATATTAAGGGCCGGGATATTTCCCAAAAGAGTGATAAAGGGATATTTATTGATTATTCTCAAATTTTTAAAGTTGTTTTTTATTGTTAAAGCATTATCAAAAAATTTAGATTGTTTTAGTGTTATTGGAAAAATATATTATGAAAGGGGGCAAGTATATGCTGAAATGTTTCGGCCATTGAATATGGGCATATCCCTTTTATTACTTGTTTGGTTAGAATGCGGTACACTTACTTCTTTTAACGTGTGATTTTTAACGGTTGTGGCTAGCATTGCTATACCAAAACTGATAAAGGGATATGATTAGGCCATTACCCTTTAACATTTTTCTTAATCTAGGATGTTCGGACTGAAAAGCGGCTCATGAGTGGCTAGGAGGGGGTCTTAGGGAGTTGTTAAGATTGGCGACCCTCAGTCTCGCACATCCTGATTAACAAAAAGGTGTTTTAAAGGAATATAATATATTGCGTAATTTTGCGATATTTAGAACTTTCGGCGATATGAGGACAAAAATAAATAATTGTTCAAAAAGTAAATAACGTGGTGGTCGTTCGCAGTGGAAGTCTTACGATAGGTTTAACTGAAGTAAGTTACCGAAATGTTGTGGAATTATGGCCCATAATTTTATGGATGTAATAAAAGCAATAAAATGAAAGATTCAAAAGTAGTTTGGGCGAAATTTGTCATATAAAACTTAAACGCAGCAATTTCGGTGACATTGACCACTTAAATAGGAATTTTAAACCTCAAGAAATGAGTATTGATGTTTTAATGCTATTTGTAAGAATTTTTTTTTGGTCATTTTAGGGAGTATATCTGGACAGATTAGCACGTGGATACCCCATAAGACGATGGAATTTTTTCGTTTATGAACTTGGTTTTCAAAAGAAATTTGATTTTAAGGGTTGGTGGTTCTAATTTTGACATTTTCCGATGAAAATATTAGCCAATACAGGGCTTCAAGGAATAATTCAGATTAGCAGTTTGTAGAACTAGCCTTCATCTTGCGTTAAACATTGTGAAATTTTTTTTGCATGCATACACTGCCCAGACACATAGCGAGACAGGGAAGAAAAAATACAAAAGGAAGAATCCTAACGAAAATCTAAAACGAAAGAATCTATCTCCTCTCAGGCAATTAATTGTTGAAATAAACTAATTTTACACATAACTGTATAATTACGATTTGAAACTTTGAGGAGCGTTTTTGTCGATAAGTGCTATAGTACTTTTCTAGAATAAGGCGAATAAACCCACGCGTTTGTTTGGAACTTGTGTTCATTCGGAAAATCGATCTTCCTCCTACGGTTATAATTTGCGAAATTTACTCAAATTTTTTGTATATGTTGTGTATATATATATATACTTCTTGAGGAAGCGTTTTTTCAATTTTGACCCCAAACCCAAAATATGAATTTTTTCAGGTCACGTGAAAAAAAGTTCTCCGAACGAAAAATGTGCTTTGATTTTTTTCGAAGTAATGCTCAAGAAGCTGTGAAAACTCTGAAGAGAAAGTTGGCTTTACGTAAGTCGAAGTTTTTTGAAGTTTTAGTGGTCAAATGAATAACGTATTTCTTGTACTTAAGGGGGTTAATTAATTTATGAAATACATAAGTACGGTTATGACTTAAAGTTGACAAGGAATCTCATGGTGGCAATTATTACGCGCCCAGCCCACTTAATTTTGACAAAACATACTCAGAAAAGAAATCGAAAAAAGCTCAAAAATTTCGAAATTTTTTTTGTTTTTATTGGGGTTTGTTTGTGGCCTTTTAAGAACATAACGATTGATTTGGTGCATTTTTTATAACATATACTGCAGAAATGTAGGAAACAGGTCATAATCTTTTTGAGATTTTTAAAGGGTCAAAGAATAGAGTTCTAGCGACCCCGGAATGAAGTGCTAAAGCGATAATTTTTTGGCAAAGTAAAATATTAAGCGTTTTTTAGCTTACATTATCAAGGAATTGGGTCGGCGACATGTGGTCGGCCCTTTAATAAACGGTCAGAGTTCAAGGTAAATTTCAAGTTCGTAGAGGACTTGAAGTACGTAAAACAGAGCGGAAGGGTGACGTTCACTGAAAGTTTTGAGCAATTATGGTCAATTAACGTACGAATATGTTTACCGATATTGGCACTGACAGAAATTGAGTTAAAATAGTGAGATAGCGTGCGTTTTTCCGACGATATTGGGCAAGCAGGCTTTTAAAAAGGGAACGATTTGCGTGAGTTTTGTTCCCCCATCTCTTTTTTCCTATTTTTCCTAAATTTTTGGATTTTATAAATAATAATTGGACATAATATATATACATATCATGTTGTATAAACAATCAATGTAAAAAATTCGAATTTAATTTACGGCCGAGTAATTTTCACAAATTCCAGGTCGCTTTCAATTGTAATTATGCAAAGATTATTTTTTGTCTTAATTGGAAACAAAATAGCCGGTATTGATACAATTGAAGAATTTAAGCTTTTGGTCACGGCGAATTTTAATAATTTTTTCTGATTTTTGTATTATTTTGAGAATGAGTGACATCGGTAACCTAAAGTGAAAAAAAATAAAAAAAAAAAAGTAAATTTGCGGCTCGAAAACCTTTTTAAGTCAAATCTTTCGAGCTGTGTTTCATGTTTAGATTATCGAAATTTAATATTCGATTCTGAACATTATTGAATAGTATTTAACGGATACAGGAGGTGTGGAACCTGAATGATCCTATGTTTCCGAAAATTAACGTTAACTTGTGAAATGAATAAAACTAAATAAAGCATCAAATGTGACTTGTGAACCGGTACCGATCATGCATTCACTATAAAATTTTATTCAATGTAATCAATTTCAATTAATTTAATAGATTAACAGTTAAATATCAATGCGTTTTTTGGTTCACGATTTGAGAAGCGGCTGCTGAAATCTCGAAAATAAATCGATTTAACCTTTTTTTATCTTAAAGTTTTCTATCGCATTAAATAATTAAAAACAGTATCTGACTGAAGAGGGTCGGCGATGATTGACGTCAATTAATTTAGCGAGAAATCCGAGGTTTTAACGGTGATTACCTGTCAATATAGTCATAAGTCGATAGAAAAAGTATTTTCGCATACAGTAATGTACTTTTTGGTCTGTGATGCATGACGTTTTCTCTTGCGACATGTCAAATTGATTTGTGGCATTATGCGACGACCGCTGTACCTCCTCGGCCGCGATTATAATATCTGAGCTTTCAAACTGCAGTAATATAAAAGCAGGGAGGGTTCAGGTGTCAGCATTGGAGACTATCGCAAAAAAAAGGTACATACTCGTTCAGAAGAAAGAAAAAATCTTGCACTGGAGTAAAAACTCTAAGTACTGATGGACTTGTTCAATTGCGAGTTCTAAACTAGAGCTATGATTTCTCGGAGTCGGTGTTTAGATGTACGCATTGAGTAGCTAAGCAGGCCGTGCTTTCCGTACCTCAATTGGTCTGCATTACTCTTTTGTTATTTAGGTCAATTTTGGGTACGGAAAGCACGGGCGTGCTTAGCGTACCTAAATTGGTCTGAATGAATAATATGTTGTGAAAAACGCAACCTCATGATTATGCGTCATTAAGGTGGTTGACCGACTGCACTGGAGCACAGTCATAGGCATAAGTTATGCCGCATTAGTAGGGTCAGTACCGGAAGACTTATGTGCAAAACTAAACCCCACAGTAGTACTGAGTCAGTACGGATTCATTGAGTGTATGGGGTTGAACTTTTTCAAAAAGCATGATTCCGACCATGAAAAAAAATTTGGAGCCTCCAAGTGGTCACAATTTGAGTACGAAAAAACAACCTTTTGGGCTTTGAAANGCGGCATAAGTTATGCCTATCACTGTGCTCCAGTGAAGTCGGTGGAATTCTTCAACCACCCTAATGACACATAATCATGACGGTGCGTTTTTCACAACATATGTTTCATTCAGATGAATTTGAGTACGCTAAGCACGCCCGTGGTTTCCGTACCCAAATTGACCTAAATAAAAAAAATGCAGACAAATTTGGGTACGTAAAGCACGGACGTGCTTTCCGTACCCACCTAAGCAAAGTAAACTGAGGACAAAGAAAGTCGATTGGCCAATTTGGGTACGGAAAGCACGACCCCATATTTTTAAGCAAAAAGCCTCTTTCTCTAAGTTTTTTTTCAAAAAAAAACAATGATTTCATTTTCAAACAAACCGGACATTATATCCGCATCTCTCAACGTAAGTTTTTATGGGATTTCGTCAGTAAAATACAAAAAATAGTGCTTTTATGGTTAGTAAGGATGATATTGTTTGCATATCCCTTTATCACTTTTTGGTTAAAATGCGTAGCCAGAACGTTAAAATCACCCGTTAAAAGGAGTAGTGGCTACGCATTCTAACCAAAAAGTGATAAAGGGATATTCCATATTTTTCCTTCGAAAATAACTGCATTCAAATTTGTATACCCTCATTCAAGATAGTTTTTAACCCGCATTTCAGCGTTCTAAATTATTACCAAAACTCGAATTATTGCAAAACTTGTGTCTGATGTACTGAATCTAAATAATGTTTTTCCATTCTTTCTTCCGGTAAATAATTTATTGTTTTTTTTCTATTATTTTGACTTTTAAACTACTCGTATATAATTTAACTGAGCATTGTACTTAAAAGAACGCGTAGTTATTATTTCCACGCTGTTTGAACGTAATTGTACGTCACAAATTGAGGTTTTGGTTGAGAAACCCAAAGTGGACATGATTAATTTTAAGCCAAAAAAAAGCAAAACTTTTTTTGCTCAACATTATTAAATCATTCTAAAATTGTCCGTGAAAATAAAACTTTCGGAACAAACATTTTCGACAGCATTTTCTTGAAAAATAAGGATCCGTTTTCAAAATTATATCAGGTTTAGCATGATTATTTTTACAAAAAATATCTTAATGTTCAAAATGAGTTTCGTCGCGATTAATTAAGCCTTAAAACGCTGTTATTTAAAATTACAGTTTAATTCAGAAAAATCTCTTCTCTACTTTCGTCTCATGACAATAAATCTCTCAAACTCGATTTGTTGTTCTCAGCAAAACTCCTTAGCTTTTTCTCGAAAATAAATTGATCACACGCTTATGAGCAGGCGAAGAAGATCTGCCTCGAGGACAGAAATACCTAAGCGATCAAATAAGAGGTACTATCAAACAGGTGGATTCTGAACTTATTTTGAGCCAAATGAATTTTTTATCGAGTTTTATTATAAAGAAATTTTTCGAAAATAATTTACATGTAGAAATATTTTGAATTGATTTTCTCGAATTATTCGAATTACAACCCTGATGCCTATTTTGTACCCTTTTGTGGACCCATATTATACACAAAAAGCCAAACAGCAGGTTCCCGCACAAAACATGAAAAAAGGAACTCGCCAAACATTGGGTTCCCGCACAAAAAAATGGGAACGGGACCCCCTACCAAATAAGGTCTTTATTTTAAAAACTTTTAGTCCAATTTAAGGCTACAGTATTCTTCTCAAAATTATGTTCAAAAATAAAGTTTGTGTCAATTTGACCACTAAAACTTCAAAATATCGGGTTAACGTAAGCCAACTTTCTCTTCAGTGTTTCCCCAGCTTTCTTTTGAGCCTACTTTCGAAAAAATCCAAGCACAAATTTGTTCACGTGACCTTGGAAAATTTATATTTTGAGTTTGAGGTCAAAAAAAACGCTCCTATGAAGCTTTTGCTTGTTTTGAGCTAGCTTTTGCAAAAATTTGAGCAAATTTTGAAATTTTACCTAGGAGGAGATAGATTTTCCGATGACAAAAGTCCAAAAACCGGTGGTTTCTTGCATATTCTAGAATAAATAAAGTACTTTTCCAAAAAACGTCACTATAAAGTTTTGCATACTAATTCTAAAGNAAATATCAATGTGACAGAAATGTTGATGAAGCCGCCCTAAATTGGAAATGTTGCCTCTTCTAAGCCTTCATATTCTGTGGGGAAAATTAATCGTGGTAGAAATGTCGACCAAGCCGCCTTTATCGATATGTCAAATTAGGAACCACCATACCCTTATATTAATTTTTTTTAGAATTGACTGACTTTTTAATTAAAGAACAACTCTGACAAATTAAAGAATAATTCCAGACTTCTGGTGGCGATAAAGAGCATTTTATGTTTTTAGTTTTTTTCAAATGAAATAAACGTTACCTGAAAAAATTTTTTTTTCTAAATTAAAGTTAAATAACAAAGAAAAATTAGACTTTGGTCACGCGTGATCAAAAAGTAACGCATAGAGTTTAGACAAAATATTGTCGTGAGATACTATCACTCAAAAAAATAAATTCAGTGAAATTTAAGAAAAAATATGAAGTTCAAATTGTGAAAAGATGGTACTTTTCCATCATATACAAAGACAATTTGAAATAGTTGATCGGTGAGTCATAATTTTAAGAACAGTGATTAACTTTTAGTCCAGAGATATACTAAGTATATACTAAGTATATACTAAGTATCTAAGCGGGGTGTTTTATTCGGGTTTTCCAGAAACTCATGTGACTTCTCGGGGCCGCGATCAAAGCCGCGAAAAGTAAATAAAAGTGCTAGTATGCGACCGTAAGGTGTCTGAATCGTCGCAAACTTCGTTTTAAACTGTTTTTATAAAAACAGACGCAAACCAGTGGACAATACCGATCTGATTGAACTCAGATTGAAAAAAGTAAGCACAAAGTTTTTATCTTTTACTAAAAGTCAAGCGTTAAATTTCAAAGTTGGAAAAAGTATTACAAAATAAGTTGTATCTTTAAAATGGTCAATCTGTTTTTATGTACCAATCTAGTCGGTCCGACCCCCTTGAAAGAATATCATAAATCTCAGTTTTTATATCTTCTTAACGCATTAAAATCTTCATTAAATGTATTCTTACGACCGGAAAATATTTTGCTCTAAGGGAGTGGGTGTCGCTGATTTGAGCCTCTCCCAAGGTCATTTCCCGCCAAACTAGCAAAGGTGATATTCCAAAAACATTTG